>VZTF01002170.1:589531-851066 GCA_013397755.1 Cnemophilus loriae
GTAACCGGGATGTTCTATTTAATTAAAAGCATTGCTGTCGTGATCCTTAGCACTGTGAATTAGTCCTCGTCCCTCGGATAAAGTGAAGCACGCTAATTGTAAGCTGATTTAGTGGTTGTTTTCGGGCAACTGGATGGCACCGCTATTTACACTAAATGCGGTCAAGTATCCTCTTAATACAGACATGGATTACACACATTAAGCACAAGACAACATAATCTGAAAGCACACTAAAATGTAACAGAAATCCTGGCAAAATCTAAACCAGCTGTTGTGCAGCTACAAATTACTTCTGCAACCTCTCCTAAGAGTTTTAGTGAAATAAATGGAATGATAAAGAGCAAGGAGAAAAACACCCAACAACACAAACCCTTAGAATGATGACGGTGAGTGAAAAATTAACATATTTTAAACTGTGTCAGAAAGGATTTTCTGCACGAGTATTTCTTGCTAAACAAAAAGTATTTTTACAAAGCTTAATATGAGTGTAAATGCACACGTTGTTTGCTGTCACCCAAAACCTCAAAAGTTTTTTCTGCTTGGCTCCAAAACTCTGTCATGAAACTAAATTGTGCAAATTTCATACACAGGGTGCAAATATTTTCATAGAGGAAAAAAATATATTTTTTAAAATTTTCTATTATTGCCTCTGGAACATTGATGAGTGTAATCACTCATACTCATTCTGATTTTGCATTTTTGCTGCTGCTGCTTGTAAGAAAATCTGACAAGATTCAATGTCTAGCCAAGTTTAATTACCTCTGCAGGTAGAGAAACTTTAGGATTCAGAAAAGCTGGCCTTTATTCTAGTATGTTTTCACTTCAGTTTTATTCATATTCTGAAAAAAAAATGGCAGGTATCCTATATGGGACAGTTTGAAGATTTAAAAAGTATACATAGAAAAGAAAGTTTGCTAAAGATGGTGTAATAGTCATGCTTAAACTTATGAATATTTATGATCTGATTTTGGTCTCATTCCGATTGAAATATTGCTAATGGAACAAAGGTTGTCTTGGAGTTTTTTTACATAAAACATGCTATTTTTGTTATTTGGTATTTGTTTTTGTCTCTCCTGTAGGTTTGGTGGTGTCAACCGGTTCAAAATACCTCAATGTGACAAACTGTGGGAGGTTGGTGCAACAAAAACCTTCTGCGACCAGACCCTCAGCCAAGAAAGAAAGGTTGTATTCTACACTTGGCAGTGTTTTAATAAACTTAGTAATGACTCTGTCTAGCTACAGAGATTTACATCTTCGAAGGTCAAGCTATTGAGTGCAGTATGCATAATGAAGTTATTGTCAACAAGGAGGAGCCAGGAAACCGGATCACCAAGGTCATTCTTTTGCAGTCAAGTAAGACATGGGGCTTAAAATTTAAAAAAACTTAAAATTAAACAACCTATAATGTAGAAATATACACTCATGCTTTTACTAAAGAAGAGGCAAGAAAGGAAAGAAAAATAAACTCACAGATAAGTTAGCTCTAAGTTGTTTGTTTTTACTGAAATAAAATAAAACAAAACAAAAAAGGTGGGAAATGAAAGTAACCTTCTACTATTAATTTCCAATATTCCTATCAGTGTTCGCGATTAAATTTATCAGTGTTTTGCTTGTTTTTCTTTGGCTTCTGCTAATGGGTTTTTTGTTTTTTCTTATGAAAATAGGATAAAAGTATTTTCCCCTTGCAGAAAGGTAAAAATGGGTTTTGAGGTAACAGCACCTTATTACTGAGAACAAATTTATTTGAAGGGATAGGTGTACTTCAGATAAAGGAGAAAACATGAAAATGAATTTTCTTGTTATATATAAGACCTAAAACCAGTATGTTTCAAAGACATTGCGGTGAGTCTATTGCCCTTTATCCCTCAGTCAGCATTTCCAGTCACTTTTGAGTTAACAGAGGTTGAAAGCAACTGTGACTTTTTTACTGAAATGACCTGAAAAAAAATCTTAACTCATATTTGTGTTAGACAACTTGATTTGTCTCCTGAAGACGTTATCTTAATTAGTAGACTTCATTGTATTTCCATTCTTAATTGTTTTCTCTTTTAATTCTAAACAGAAAAGTGCTGAGTAGAGGATATGTGCAATATTATACTTGGTTTAGTGAGAGCTGTCACAGTCCTTCAATTCATTTAGTTCTAGTAAAAGAATGGATTCTGGCCAGTAGAAAAAAAAAAACCAAGAAACATGTTTGGTGTTTTTCCCCCTGGAAATGCTGTTCTTTAATGTTTTCAGGCCCTGAAATCACAGAATTATTAAGGTTGGAAAAGACCTCTAAGATCATCAAGTCCAATCATAAAAATCCTCCATAATTTCTCAGAAGAGTTGTTCAGGTGGTGATTACTATCTTTATTTCAAAGTAACTTATTAAGGCCTTGGGAATCACATTAAAATAAAATAAAATAAAATAAAATAAAATAAAATAAAATAAAATAAAATAAAATAAAATAAAATAAAATAATAAAATAAAATACAAAGTGTCACATTAAGAGCACTTGTAAATGTGTTGAGTTTAAAAATGCCACCTGGATTTCAGACTTTTTGCTCTACCTCAGTAGCATCAATGTCTTTGTCCTTTTTTTGTTTTTTTCCTTAAAACAGAGCTTTCTCCTCTTTTCCCTCTGGCTTCAGATGGGCAACACCTGTTCCATTTTTATGCCATCAATGCATTTGTCCGTGCTTTAGATGTTTTAAACAGTTAAAAAAAAAAATTAACAAATCAATCCAAAGGAACAAGAGTCATGGCATGGACTGTAGGAATTAGAGAATTCCACAGTTCTAAACTTCTCATGGAAAATAATTTTTCTTTTCTTGCTTTTGTCTAGGAATTCTGACAATTATTTTATTTAGCCCATTAAATATAGAAAGAATGTCTCTTCAACATAGAATGTTCTTTTCAATGAGTCAGCCATTAGGTCTCCTACTGATGAAATACTTTAACCTCTTTACACAAAACTGAACTTTATAAAGGAAGAATGTTCATTACATTGCCATGCAGCACAGCATTTATGCAAAACTTACCTGACATCTGATGTTCTAGACAAAAAAAACAGTCCATTTCCTATTATATTGTTTTCAAAAGTATTTGCGGATGAAACTTCAGGATATTGTGCAGTCCGTGAAATGAAATGAAGCTGATGGAATGCTTACCGTTTTTGATGTGTTAATGTGCTTTTACCCATACGTAGCTCAGGTATAGCTTCAGGACAGTGGGACAGTGACTTGTCAACAGCTCAAAGAGGAATTAGTGGTGCCTTGAACCACAATAATGTGTTCTCACTAGTGAGTGGATAACGCAGCACCTAGTAAAGGATAAATCAGCGTGGTTTTATTTAAGAGTAAATGAGAAAAAAAATTCTGGCTCAATAAATGGCAGCTGTGTGGAGATACGCAACATGGCTGAGCTCCCTTGGAGATCACGGATGTGTACCTTTTTTGTATGGGCCAGCTGTAGTATGAGACACCTCTGAAGGACGTGCTGTGTACAGAACTGCTGGTGTTCCCTATGAAGCGCTCTGGAGGTGTAGGTATTTTCCTGTCCCCTGCTTTCTGAGCTGCAGAAGATGAAATCTTATTATCCTGCACTGAAAGCCTCAGGGAGAGATTCCATTTTGAAAGAGCCAACTCCTTCTAGTAACTCAATTTCCAACAAGATCCGTACAAAAGATAAATGGTCAGATAATCAGAGATGCTTCTTTTGTGGAATTCCACAAGAATAGTGGGCAAATAACCCACTGGAAGATAAAACGCCTATTACCAACACAAAGTGTAAGTCCCTCTAAGCAAGGTTTTGCCTGTGTGAATGACCGATACCATCTGGAAGAAGATTGACAGGCTAGAAGGCAGTTAAAGATAATAACAGGGCACCTGAGAATCACTGAGGGAATTTATCACTGTCACAGTGTGTGCTAAGCAGCACACGGCAAGTGTTTGTTGCTTTTTTTCCTCATACATTTTAGGTCTCTGGACTGGTTTCACATGCAGATGAAACAAGGGAGCACAATGGATATTTTCCTCATAGTGCAGTCCTACTGGTTTCAAATATCTCATTAGTGCAGTTTCATTTTACGTAGCTCGACAAATACTGTTCACAAAAATTGCTATAATTACTGTTGTCTAAGCCACATAAAGTAGAGATCATAATTTAAAATTTACAGGCTGTTTGCAGTCGAACTTAATTCTGATGCGTTCTTGCTGTCTTCCAATACAGGCAGCATATTTTATTTCTAGTTGCTATTCATTTTCTCTAAAGTAACTGCATTATTTGTATTTCCTTCATGCTAACATTTACATTAAAATTTGCCTAAAGGAGGCAACAGAACGAAGAAGCATGGTCATCCTCTCTTTATGTGAAAATGTATAAAATACGAAGCCCTGCAGGTGAAATCCACCCATATGCAAAAAAAAAAAGAAAACCTGATTCATGATCTGTGTGTTCATTTAATTCCACCTCAGCTCTCAAAATAGAGTGTGGTGGGAGTTGTGATACATGAAGTGGCAGATTGAAGCTATGGCTGTGAAAAAATTGTGAACTCCGTGCTGCCTAGTGAATCCTGTTTTGTTTCAGGTTGTTTCTTCTGTATCCTCATCTCAAATTTAAGTATTGCCTTTATAACAGATTATAATATGTTTTATTGATTAAATTGTATTCTAGTTAGTAAAAGGACTTGATACTTAGTGAAAAATATGTCTGAGGATGCAAGATAAAGTACTGAAGACTCATAAATGTTAAGACACTCCACCTGTGGGCTACTTCTTTTGTATTACCAGGTTCATTGATGTGAAGAGTTTCTTGTGTTCTGGAACACAGCTAGAGAAAAAAATCAATAAATATGCATTTCAGCCAAAATAGAACAACCAGCTGTCTTAAAGGAAACCGAATTTTCAAGGAAGGATATGTTTCCAAATATTTTTAAATTATTATTATTTTTTCCTCAAGGACAGGGACTGTTTACCCTGATCACTGTAACCCTTAGAGCTGGGGCAATAAAAGGCTCTTGAGAAAAGATCGTTCTATTCAAATCCTTTCCTGATTCCTCTTCTGAAGGCCTGTGCCTCCAGTGCATTTAAACTAAGAAGGGTTTTTTGGGTTAGTGATTCTTTGCTTGGAAAATTTGGGGCTGCCATGAGCATTCGTGATATCCATGAGGCTTGCACACGTGCTTGAGCCCTGCAAGGGGTATACATCTCCTGCCCTTCACCACCACCTTCAATGGATTTTCTTTCTTCCCTCTGCCCTAATCTACCATTCTGTGTCTCTTCTCCCTAGTTGTTCATAACTCTTTTTTTTTTTTTTCTGGAGGCATTTTTCTTTCCTCCTCTTGGGGAGATTTCAGAGAACTGAAAATGTCTTTGCCAGTGGACAAGAGTGTGTGGCGTACCTCAAGGCAGACCTTGGGAGGAAAAGCTGCTTCCTGTGAAAGCAATGAAGTTCTCTCAGTAGTGAAACCCAGCCTGTTTGTGTGGAGGGGCATGTGTGTGCGCTCACCGTAGACAGATACTTAATATAATTTAGCTGTTGTACTTCAGTTTGTTGTAGCTGAACAGAGATTTTAAAACAGAAGTTTTATGATTTGAAACCGCAGAAGGCATTCCTCACTCTGAAAACACCTCAGCCCGTATGTTTTGCCCAAATTGCCTTTGCAGCCTTAAGTCTGTGACACAACTAATTGAAATTAACCTGCTTATTACTGTCTATGGTGTCCTGATTTCAGTCTCGTGTTCAGAACGAGCTGCCTGCACCGCTTTAATTTAACCTCTTTCTCCTCACCCCTCACCTTGAAAAACCCTCAGTTGCTAGAAAGTTTCAGGCTAAAGGTTTGTCCAACTAGTTAAAATAAATGCAAGGGCATCTAAAAGACTGCCAGGAGCAGTAGTGGCTATGTGTTGGATTTTCACAGTATGGTAGCATTGGCTGTATTTTGTGATTCATTTCCTTGCTCTAAATAAATTACTTCCAACCACAGTCTCTTGAAGTCCTTTACCAAGCAAGGTCCCATACTGTTAAAGTCTTTTGGTCAGTTCTGTGTTACATATACAGAGCCCGATAGTTCTTGTTATTTGAAGATTTATGAGATAATTAGATCAGTTTTCTTCCTGACCTTTCCTGCCTTGTGGAGCTGCTTTTCAAGTTTGGAAGCAAAAGCCTTAACTAGACAAGAGAAAACTGGATATTACTACTTTCCTGTGAGCTCCATATGGTTTTCAATTAAGGGGAATATATAGGTAATGGCTGCCAATTGTATCAATTTGTACAGAATTCCTGAGAAATGACAGTAGAACTCAGGGCATCCCCTACAACGAAAGGTAAGAGACAGAATGAGAGAGATGAAAATGAAGCGAGAGAGAATGTCCGGAAAACACTTAAAGCACCACTCTGACCACAAAGGAATAGAGCTCAGAAACCCAAACTGCTCTGAGTGGAGAGCACAGGAACTGGGACAGAATTGTATTTGAAACAAGAGCATTCCTAAAACCTTCCTTTAACTAAAAATCAAGTTGTCCTGATCCATGGTTTTGATTGTTTTAATTTTAATTTGCTCCAAGGAAGAAAAAGGCCCATTGTAACATCTATTTTAAATCACCTTTTATCTCTGCATCCAGATCTCTTAGCCATCCAATATATTTTCTTAGAGAAATTAATTTTCAAAGTCTTTATTTTTATGTTTAATTATTAGGAAACGAAATAAAATTTAGCTTTATATCCCCTAGCCTAGTAAGCAGAATCACTACATCTTATCAGAGGGAATTTAGCAGCCATCTCTTAAAATGCTGGATGATATTCATTTTCTTCATCTCCCCCATCAATAGGATGCAGAGAAAAGCGGCACAACATTTATAATCAGTAAGTGCCTGCAATCCATAAGCAGTTTCCAAAGCATCCGTGACATATCGGGCGGCATTTTCATCTCCGTAGGAGGCCTGGATCTGCGGCTGTCTCATTTCAGAGTTCAGCCAGGTCCCTGAAATTCTGGCAAGATTGTTGGTGGTTTGTGTCACCATCAGGGTGAGCTGCTGTCATGCGTGATGGCAGAACCAAGCCGACGGCCTGTCTTAGACTCTGCTGTTGGTGCTGTCTGGGGAGTGAGAGATCTCTGGAGAACACAGGACTGAAACGGGGGATCCCTTGCTGCTAGGTGCCGTGGAGGCCAGGAAGGTAAGTGGTTTCCTTGAGATAAGTCCATGGAGGAAAAGCCCACAAATGGCTTTTTGAAACAGTTCCTTGGACACAATCCTCATCTTTCCTAGAGAGGGACACAGAAGTGGAAAACTGGCACAAACCAACGGTGCCTTAGGCTAGAAGCTGAGGGAGGAGCAGCAGTGTGCTCTGTGCTCTGTCTGTGTGTCACACAGGGCATGGCTCATGACACCTGTGTCAGCACTGACCAGTGTTGATGCTGGAGCCACATCTCCCTCCCTACAGGGAGGCTTCTGACCATGTGGATCTGCTCAGAAAGTGGAAGTGTGTTGATTATTTCTTTCTGTCTCCGTATGAATCCCGTACCTGCTGCATGTAAAGTGGAAAGTTCTTCAGTGTAACATGGTTTAAAACATTCTTCTTACTTAATTGTTTAAATTGCAGTTTTTACCCATTTCTGTGCTTTGGTTTCGGCCCTGCTTGGCTTGAAGACTGTAAATGAGAAAAAAGTGGCTGTCAAGGTTATCAGTGTCTGCCTCAGGCAAAGCAAGATCCTGGTGTTTTAAAATGCTTTCTTTGCTCCCAAAAATTATTTGTCCCAAGGAGAAATGTGCTAGATTTATCTGTTACAGTTATCTTCTGTTTTATTTCTCTCAGTCATAGTGATGATTGTCAAATGTAAAAAACCCCATGTCTATCTATATGTTTATATAAAAGTCATCCTTTCGTTATTTGTGTGCACAGTAAATACTTTGTTAAGGGTAGTTTGAGTTTACTAGGAAATAGTTTAGGAAGTAGGTGCTACTACTGTTCAATGGAAAAACTGGTATGTGAATAATAACTCTGCAGTATGAAAAGACTTACATAGCCTTGAAGCCCATAAATTAATGAAAAATGTGAGTAAAACTCACTGCAAACATTATTAGAAAAAGTTATCCAGCCAGCTCTATAAGCTACCAAGTAAAAAATGAAATTATAAAGGTAGGATGATTACGGTAATTTATCACTTTAACTATCATTTAGATATGAAACTTGTATAATTCCTAAGATTCACAGGTCAAGGGTTCCCTCCTGCATATATCAGGAAGGGCTGCCTCCAATTTTTTGGTGAAAGATTTCCATTTCTTTCACCAATCAATAATCACTCAATAATGTGAATGTAGAGGATGCAATCTATTGGTAGCCAGATGCTCTCACATCCTAGAGTATTGCATCCACTGCAATACATAATCTAACAAGTCATATATTACTTGAGTTGAAGAAATATACATAATTCACTACATCAGGCTATGGTTTGAAGTGCATACCAAGGGGATACCCTACAAACATTATCCCCTAGAAATGAAATGTGATGGCTTTTTATGTTAGGCTTACTAATTTTGAATGACTTGGTAATGATTTAAAAAACTCACAGCTACCTGAAACTCACAAAAGAATAATCTGTAGAAGACTTCTTGTCATGATAAATTTTCTCTCTACTGATAAATCATTTGTCCCCTGCTATAATTCATTTCAATCCACAATCTGCTTTTGTTTATTAGTCAGAAGTTAAATAAAATTGTAGTGCCAAAATGTATATCTCCCTAGACAGCATATAAATCTTGGTTTTTCTTCTTAGCTACAAAGGGGCAAGTTAAGAGTAATTCCAGTGACGACAGTTGTGACACATTTAAAACTGGTATAATTGTGAGAGGAATTAAACCTGTAATGTACCTCTGAGACACCAAGTGCTAGAGAGCTATGCATGAAGGCATAATAGCCACTCATTCATAACATATTGTGAGTATTGATTAAAACAAATTACAAGGAGTCAAAACTGCTTGATTCTGTGCTTGACTCTTGCATCAAGTCATTTCTGTGAACTTGGGCGAGATATTTGTCTCTTTCTGTTTAGCCAGCTGCGATATCTTCCACCCGGCTGCAGGGCACCTTCAGGGAGGTTTGGATGTAATGTTGAGAGGGGTCTGACAGGTGAGGCCATCATCCTCTGTCCCGTGACATGAGGGCAGCCGTGTGACCGCAGCCCTCTGCTGCAAGACTTTGGGGGTATGCCTGTCCCTCAGAAAGAAACCCCTAAATCCTTGACAGATTTCCAACATACTGTTCTCGTGTTCCACGGGGATAGCTATGGAGAAATACTGCCAAACACATATATAACATCATAGAACAACACAACACACTGACTCAGCCCAGGGTGATATATAGCATGTGGCATGTCTTCAGAGGGCCCAAGGAAATGGTGCAGTCTGTTTGGCTAGTTTTCATTTCGTATAATGAATTCCATTTGTAGCTCGGGCTGCAGTGTTGGCCTCCCCAAGATTCATCAGCTGGAGTAGAACTGCTTTGTTAGGCAAGTATTTACAAGCCTGCAGCTGCAGTGTGGCTGGTTCTGTTTGCATTGTAGAAAACAGTGTCATGAAGCCAAAGAAGCCTATGTAAATTATTAAGCTAATGCATTCTCGTAGATAAAAAATAAATTGAATTGTTCCTTCCACTGAATAAAAAATCTTTCATATAGAAAATACTATGAAGATATGCCTGCTGCTAAAAAGACATAAAACTTAGCCATAAGAAGGTGGTAAATGCAATCTTAATCACTCTGCTTATTGCAGTTCAGATTAGAAAAGAGAATTTGCAGAGGAGACCAAGTGAGATACTGCTCTTGGTGGCTTTGCTGCTAGTAAAATCATAGAAACATAGAATTGATAAGGTTGGAAAAGAACTTTAAGGTCATTAAGTCCAACTATCAACCTAGCACCACCACTATGCTCACCATTAAACTATGTCCTTAAGTGCCATATCCACAAGTTTTTTGGACACTTCTGGGGATGGTGACTCTAGGCTTCCCTAGGCAGCCTTTTCCCATATTCTAAAGCCTTTCTGTGGGGGAAAAAAAAAAAAAAAAAAATTCTTATGTCTAATCTAAACTTTCCCTTGGTGCAACTTGATGCTATTTTCTCTTGTCCTGCCATTTGTTAACTGGAAGAACTCATTGCAGGCAAAGGCTGGAGATATGAATGTTGATGGCAGATGCAACCACTTTGCTTCTAAATGGAGTGGTGGAGTCACTATCCCTGGAAATATTCAAAAAATGAGTAGATGTGGCACTTTGTGAGGTGGTTTAGTGGGCATGGTGGTATTCAGTTGAAGGTTGGACTTGATGTTCTTTTCCAACATTACTAATGATCTCATGGTTCTAAAATGAGGCCATGAAATCATGAATGCTGAGGTTCAGGAGACTACAAGAACAGAAAATATCCCCTTTCCAGCAGAGGTCCTCACCCCAGAGCTCTGATGAGTCATTACAGGGTTTGGCATGATTTCCTGTAAGAAACACATCCTGCTGCTGATGGTTTGCAGATACAAGGACAGTTAGCACTCTTCAAAGGCGCCAGAATAAAAGGAAAATGAATACACTTCTGAGCACAGGGAAGCTTGGCTTTTAAGGAAAACCCAGCATTTAAAAAACAAATTAAAAATTTGGCACTGTAGGAAAAAACAGTGAATTGCCCAGGAATGCAGAATAAAAGGTCAATGGTCAGTCTTAGCATTCAGGGAGAGTTTTTTTGCTGTGGGGATCTGACCTGCCATGATCAGCAACATTTTCTTTCTCAGAAGAAATAATGGAGCAATGAACAGGAGGAGCAGGGAAAGAAAGGAGAAGACTTTAAAATATAGCGGTGTCAATGGTAATGCATGGATGTGTAGTGGTTTGACACATAACCGGGCGGAAACACCAATTAAAGTGTAGTGGTTTGAGTTCGCCAATCCAACTTAAGTGCAGTAATTTAAATTTGGGTCTATTATTCAGGGTATTTCCCTCTGTGAGATAAGGGTTTGGAGAAGCAAAGCAGGCTCAAACTTTAAAGAATATAAAGAAAGTTTTATTAACAGAACTAAACGGAAAAAAAAAAGAATAAAGAGAACCAAATAATAAAAATTAGATTAAACCTTCAGAAAACCTCTCCTCCCCCCTCCAAACTTCTCTTTCAGATATTTCCCCACTGCCAATGCAAAGACACAACATCTGATATTTCTCAGTCAGTTTGCCACCTCTAGAATAACCTTTCTTCAGTTCACTTAGAGAGCGGAGTTTCTCTCAGCCACGCTACGGAGGTTCTCCACAAGAAAACAGTTCTCTCGTGGCTTCAGCATCACAGTGAATCAGCCGCCCGGTTTATAGCATCTGACCCCTGTGAAAGTCCTTCCCACACCTTGCAGCCTTCCCACAGCTGCTTTCGTGGGCCACGTCAGTTTATGGGGTATAGTTTTAAGGATGAGCTGTTCTAATACAAAAGAAAAGTTCTCTCATCTCTCCAAAGTCATCTTCATCTTCATCTCTGAAAGCAAAGGTCATCTTCTCTATCCACCCCCGGGGCAAGGGGTCCTCATTTCTCTCTCTCCCCCTTTAAGCTTCTCTTCAATTGCAGCCCACCTCTGCATCTGCTGGCTTCTCAAGCCTGAACACCTTTGCCCATAACTGCTATGAATCTCAACCCCCAAAGCTGGGGCATCTTTAGAACGCTCCAAGTCCCCCCATAAAATGTCATGAGTTACAGGAAACAGTCTGATGGGTTAATCACCCATCCTCCATAGCTTCCCAAGAGAATTTCAGCCCCAGAGCTAGGGCATCTCCTCATCCTCCTCTTTCTTTAGTTCAGTCCTCTTGCTTCACTGACTTCAGTGTCTCGGTGTAGCTTCCTTCACATGCTTTCACCCCTTTCTCTGACTCGGGAGAGAATCGGTGACTGAAAGGTTAATCTTGTCCTAGGCCGGTGGATGGTCATGTTATCTCGGCCCGGGCAGCGGCCGGAGGAGCCGGGGGAGGGAAAGGAGGAGGAGGGTGAGGGAGAA
The DNA here is from genome assembly GCA_013397755.1 of Cnemophilus loriae. NCBI lineage: Eukaryota > Metazoa > Chordata > Aves > Passeriformes > Corvidae > Cnemophilus > Cnemophilus loriae. The sequence continues at coordinate 601,527 of VZTF01002170.1, forward strand.
GGCCATTCTCTGCACGCTGTGCCAGCTCCACAAGGATCTTAGGAGTAGCAGCAAACCGGGGGGGCCTCCCCCACTCGGCCCGGCCGAGCGAGGGGGGCTGCCGGAGGTGGCCAGAGGTGGGGGCCTGACCCAGCCCGGTGGATGGTAAAAGGGAGCCAGGCCCCGGCCCTCATGGGGGGAAGGCAGGGGAGGGGAAAGGCTCGGCCCGGCAGATGGTAAAAGGGGGCCAGGCCCGGCCCTCGGGGAGCCGGAGGAGAGGGGAGAGGGCCAGCCAGGCAGGCCCGAAGGCCTACCCTGGCAAAAACCCCCTCCCCGGTCCCCTGTTACCTGTTGGAACGCCGGAAGCCAAAGAGGAAGTTCCCAGTGTCCAGCTCCTTAAATACTGTATCTCGCAGAGGGCGTACCTTAAATGTCATTGGCCCACGACACCCTGCCACTCCACAGGACCTGGCAGGGTGAAATTCACCTAGAAACCTGTCAACCCACGACAGGATGAAACATATTTTTTTAATAAATGCTAATGATGTTTTAAAAGCAAAATAATATCACTTTTAAAATATAAATATAATGAAGATTCTATATGTATCAATCCTAGAGAAATAATAAAAAAGAAATCTTCAGAAATAAATTGTCCTCTAAAGTTAAAATTAAGCTAGGGTTGTTCTGAGCAACTCAACACAAATAACTAAAATTAAACAGAAACGTGGTGAAAGAATTTGTGGATTAACAGTCTAAATGCCATNAATGCTAATGATGTTTTAAAAGCAAAATAATATCACTTTTAAAATATAAATATAATGAAGATTCTATATGTATCAATCCTAGAGAAATAATAAAAAAGAAATCTTCAGAAATAAATTGTCCTCTAAAGTTAAAATTAAGCTAGGGTTGTTCTGAGCAACTCAACACAAATAACTAAAATTAAACAGAAACGTGGTGAAAGAATTTGTGGATTAACAGTCTAAATGCCATCTGGAAAAAAATTGAAGTTGCCCACCCAAGTATTAGCCTCTACTGTTCAGTTAAATTAAAGATTTTTTTTATTATTATCTCACATTCCATCTCCTGCCTGAAGCCATTTATTTTTATTTATATTAAGCAGAATCGTGGTAACTACAACGCAAGGGCAGTTCATAGGTCACATTTTATATAGAGATGTTGATATGCACAAATACTTGAAAATCTCGTCTTTTCACCCCAGTGCTAGAACACTTCCCCTCCACACTAATTTTTGCCTCCATTTATAGTCCATTTAAATAAAAGGGACTTGTCAAAAATTTGAGACCTAAAATTCTTGATCACAACATTAGTCAATATGCAAAATCCACAACATATAAAGGTTTCAGACCTTTTAGATATATTCCAAAAACTTTGACCTCGACATCATGAAGTTATGGGTAATGTTTTTGTTGCTTTCCCAGTTTAAGACTAGGTCCTATTGCACTGTATGTCAGATGTGCTGTAAAAGAAATAAAAAAGCCATATTAACCAACATGTTAGTTCTGAATAATTAAAACAAACTGAAAATAATAGTTTGCAACCTTAACATCCAGTAGCAGGATGAATGCTAGTATGAAATTTGATGGCTGAGTTTATGCATTTTGCCAATAGGTGGTGCTACTATTTTTTACATTTAATACTATCTACAGCAACACAGACTGTCTGCTCTGACCATCATGAGAATGGAACAGTTTGCCTTTTTCACTAGTGTTTCTCAGAGTAAAATGTTGTGTGGGTTTGTGATTACTTTAGTGGCAGCAAATAAGAACAGATATAAGACACTGAGAAAACATTACCTTTTTCATTGTAAGCTATAAAGTTTTGAGAAGTAGTTATGTAGAAAAACAAAGAAAAATACCCCTCTGTATAATTTTGCTTGTATATATCCCACCTGTGCTTTAACTGTGAATTTTTCAGTCATATAGGAAACTTTATGCCAATGAAAACCTGATTCAACACAGATGAAAGGCAGTGAGGGAGAGTAAAAAAAATATAATTTGAGATTAATTTTTTTCCAGTTGTGCATGGTTCAAAGCTGCTAATTTTACATTATGAAATTTGACATTTCTCTCTACAATATTTGCAAAGCAGATACGTGGCGGAGCACTTTGTAACACAGGAACAGACAGATGTTCAGATCAGTGGCCTAATAAATAAAACTTTCTTGTTGAGCCTCCTATTACTCAACCTATTCACTGTGTATTTCTGCAAAATGCAAAATCTAACGTGTAGGTGTGGTGGCACACGTGACTTGGGGCACTAAAGATCAAAAGGAGGTTTCAGATTGCAATGTTTGCACTCAAACCTGCTGCTCCTCTGCACTGGTTTTCTGTTGCATGTCCCTCTAAATTTTTGGAAGTCTGCTGGAACATGTTCTCTAATGATGTTTGGTGAAAACAGATGTGTCTTAGGCATAGACGTGGATTCTGTGAAGTCTGCTTTTCAAGCGTAGTGTGGCTCTGAGATTGCACTCATAACATCACAAAAGATGGATTGACAGCTCTTGACACCACAGACCTTTATTTATCTTCAAAATAGGTATTGAGCAAGGACCAGGCAGAATTATTTACTATCCCTTCTCAGAAATCTATTGTGTATTTATTTACTCCCTGTTGGCAAATCATTTCTTAACAGCCATCTGGAGAACTGCTGCTGGGATAGGAAGGGAATTTATTTTGAGTGTTCAATGAAACCATCAGGAAAACTTCAGCTGTGGTGCAGACACCTCTCAGTCTGAGCTGTGCTTTTGGATTGAGATCTCAAACTCAGTTACTCACTGTGAGACAAATCAAGCATCTCTCAGATGATAACAGTTTTCCACCCAGCCTAGGTTTTAAACAAATGCATGACAGTGAAAAGTACCCTACTAATTCTGAGGTTAAAAAGAAAAGGAAAAAAATAAAGCAGAAAGAAAAAGAGAAAAAAAAAAAAAAGGAGAAAAATAGAAAGAGAAGAAAATAAGCATTACTTAGTTTTTAGCATACTCTTTCTCGCTTGTTTTATTTATGGTAGGTAAGCTATTAAATTAATAGCTCATCTTTTTAGACTGAGGAAAAATGCAGAAACACTGAAAAGAAAGCAAAGAAAGGGTAAAGTAGATACCAATGAGCACACACTTGCTTTCTGTCTCCCTCTGTAAGTACATGTATGCAAATACACGGAGTAAAAATATACGACATCAACTAAACAGTTCTAGAAAATATTGCTTGCAAGTATCTCCACAAAATATAATCTCCTTTTTTTAATAAGTAGATCCTTTCATTTTCATATTGATTGAAAAGTATGCAACAGACCAAGTCATGTAACTAATATAGGGATTTCTCATGCTCATCTGAATTTAGGATGATCCAGGCGCTGAGGATGAGGGGTAGAAAAGGAAATGAGGACTGTTTCCATTCCCTTCTTCTTAGAACAAGATAAAGATGAGATTCAATAAAGGCAGGTAATTGGTGAGGTAAAGAAATGATAGCAAAGCACGCCCAGTTGACAATAGAAGCCAGGAGTGTAAAATTAATATTCTGTCTTGGCCTATTTTCCCTCTCTTGCACTACTTTTAGATTATTTAAAATAACTTTTATCTTTAAATAATAGCTCCATGCAGGATTGAAAAAGCCTTGTCCTACATACAGATATTCCTGATAGAAGCACAATTAAAGAAATTATTTTTAAACTTTGTCTGTGTCCTTTTCATTCTTGAATGAAAAGGGGATCAATGAGAAAGTATTTCTCTAAGTCCGAATGATATTTCCTGAGGAGCAAAAAGCATCCATTGAGATGATTTCAGGTGCCTTAAGCACGAAGCATGAGCATCTTTACTACAAAAATTTGAACACTATTCAAAATTCTTGCAAAATTTTCCATCCAGTTGATTAATTAAAGAATGCAGGGTCTATAAGCTTCCTAGAAAGAGTCAACTCGTAAAAATTATCTCAGGAAAGACAAAACCAATAGTCTTAGCTGGTCAAATAAAGTTCATGGAAATATATGAATAATGGGGGTATTGACAGAAAGACTGATAAAAGTGGTACATGGAAAACAGTGGCGAGAGTTACCAGCTAGGATGAAACAAATAACACTTTTTTTATTATTTCATGTTGTACACTTAGATAGGGATATTATTCAGGCATATGCTTTTAGAAAAGTCTCTTAATCTGTAACATGATGGTATAATTTGCTGCTTTCTACGGGTTGCAAAATTTTGTTTTCCACAGTACAAGAAGCTGAGTTCAGAAATTACATTTGGTTTTTTGGAAGAATGGTAATTTAATGTGCCAATTAGTTATAGGTGAAACTAGTATGAAAATTATTGCAGCAGTTCGGATGATAATCCATTTGACGTGATCTGGCTTGAATGAATATGTTTTTGCCTTCAATAAGCACTTGGATTGTCATCTCAGTCACATCATCTGACAAAGCAAGGAGTCCAGTTGGTTCCCAAACTCCCAGGTGCATAGAACTGGTAAATAAACTTCTTTTGCCCCTGGTAAATCTGACATATTGCTTGGAATGAGTCTGGAGCAGTGGGTTTGCAGGAATGTGCTCCTAAAGAAAGTGTGAGTGGAACCAAGGGACCTCGTTCCCCAGGTCAGGCATTGCTCCAAAGTGGGAGGAGAGGTTCCTGCTTTCTCTTCCTTGCGCTTCTCTAGTGATGCAACTGCAAAACTTGGCATTATGAAGTGCAGGAAAGACAACTGTGCTGAAGAGAGGGACGTTCAGAGAGCAGGCTTGTTGGGATTTTGATTGTGCCTGTAACGATGGCTGGTCAAAAAGAACAATTCGTGGTGTGTCTCCTGTCATCTGGAGCACTGAGGAAAAGGCTGAAAGTTCTTACTGGCTTTCGTTCCCCACAACACTCCTTGAAGGACATAATGTAAATGTCACTGACTCCTTTTAAATCAACACAGCTTCTTGACTTCTGCGAAGTCAAGTTGATTTACGCCAGCTGATAATTCGGCTGATTCTTAGAAGCAGGAGTTGTGAAATCTAATGCTTGGTGGACTCAGCCCAGCGCTATCAGAAATCAGCATTGACTTTATTGGGCAACAGCCCTGGTGAGTTATTACCGAGTGTTTTTTCTTGCTGTGCGCTGGACAGCAATCAATAACACTCCATGACATAGACAGAAATCTTGCTGTTACCATAAAGATTTACCATTTTCTGCTGTCTTACAGAACTCGCAGAACTTCAGCTGTGTGGGGCCTTCTTACACCTCTTAAATCACCTGCCCATTTGGAAGCAAGACAAAATCACTCATCTTTATGCTGGTGATTGCTTTGGAAGTACTGTAGTCCCACACTTAAAATATGAAATTTATTTGAATATAGAGGGTATTACTATATATGCATACATATATATATATATATATATATATATATATATATATATACTAGGTAAATATTTCTTTTATTTGCTTGAGAGAATTTAATAATTACCAGATGAGAATGATACTGTGCATTTTTTTCATTATTAACATTCAAATAATGTAGCACTGATTTAATGTTTTAAGATATGTTTTTGTTCTTTGCCTTTTACTAGAGTGACAATACAAAGTAAAATCACTTCTTAAGTCTTAAACCCTTGTGAATCTTAATTTTAACTGTCTTCCATAGTTCTGAGAGGGAATAGGGATTTCCTTCTACAGAGGCATTATTGTTGACTCTTAAAACAGAAGATAGAAGCTTGCTACAGCTTTACCCAGATATACTTAGCTTTGACTTGTGACTTCAAACCCAGGAAATTTTATAAGAAACTATAAATACAAATAAGATAAAGCTCATTTTTAATTTTATTTTGTTTTAGTTCTTATTTTATGTTTTTATTCTTTTGTTCATTATATGTTTTAAGACATGAATTCCTGATCTCTACACATACAAGATTAACGCGGGGAGAGATTCCTTAAAAATAGGTAGTAAAGCCTTTTGGTTTGTTTTGTTTCTAAATTTTTTAAGAGAACACAAAAAGCATTGACTGTATGAAGTTATTAGTTCCTCTAAAGACTACTGTTCTGAAAAAGCTGGAGAGCCAGAATCATTATTTTATTCATGAGGAATAATCACTGTGTCATAGAGATAAGTTGGATTTTTATAAAAATCTCCGTGACCATAATGAAATTTTTCAAACTAAAGAAAATAAAGAAGTATAAAAGTACAGTTCTAGTAGCTTCTTCAGCTCCATTTGCAGGTCACGTGCTTAGTAACTCAAATAAATATTTATTAGGGAAGTTAAAATATATGCATACACAGAGCTATGCATAAGCAATTTCCAAAGACTCTACAGCATTCAATTTTCTCCTTGATGCCTTCCTTTAATTTGCCTTTCTGCTCTCTACAAGAGTCTTCCTTTTCTCTCACCTGCCTTGATGATACCCTTCACTAAATACTCAAGGTTGGGATACCCTTTATGACCTAGGAAAAAATACTTCCCTCCTGTCCTCAACCTCCCCCAAAGAGATTCTTCAAATGCATTTATTTTACTTCAGCAGTGTAACTCTTGTCTTTCCGATAGGGCTGGATTTTTTTTGCAGCTCCACTGTAAGCAAAACACTTCTGTAGAGGAAATTCTGTGTGAAAACATGAATTCAAAACAGCTAGTTTGTTCTACACATTTAGCTTGGAAACATAGCCATAGGGAAAAGACAATGGAGAACCACACCATTTATTTCCTTGTCTTTTCTCTGGCAACGTTAGAGAGAGGTAAATATACCATTAATCTGGTAATTTTCCTTGTATCACTTACAACACTCATTCAAGCACACTTATTCTTAGATATACAGATATCAACAAAGGGCCATTCCAGGGGAAAAAATGCTAATTTAACTAACTTTAAACCCACCTAATTAATTAATGATTCTATAATGAATCTAATCTGTCTCCCCCTGCGGCTTCAGCTCAGTGGAGACACAGTCACACATATTTCCAGAAGATGGTTGATGTGATTTCAGCACCGTTCCACTCGGATGGTTTGCCATCACAGAGCCTGGTGCAAGATCAGCAGCTCCCTGAAGTTAGAAATAGGAATTGAAGGAAAAACATTAGGCTGTAAGAGAGTGCATGAAGCCTTGTTTAGTGACATGTTATTTCACTGCTTCTGATTCCCCTTGAATGTATGTGAAATCAGCGATAATTGCATGTCAGCATAGGCACACACACACACACACACACACAAATTATTGATAATACTTATAGAATCATAGAATGGTTTCAGTTGAAAGGGACCATTCCAACTCCCCTGCCAAGTGCAGGGACACCTTTCATGAGACCAAGCTGCTCAGAACTCCGTTCAGCCTGGCCTTGAACACTTCCAAGGATGGGTCAGCCACCGTATCTCTGCACAACCTGTTCCAGTGGCTCACCACCCTCACAGGAAAGCATTTCTTCCTATTATCTAATCTAAACCTTTCCTCTTTCAGGTTAAAGATATTCCCCCTTTTCCTATCTAAGACAGGATCTAAGAACGCTCGGAGCAGATATGCTTGGTCTTGCTGCTGCTGGCTGTTAATGTTCCCTGTGTGCCCACACTTTATATAAGAAAATACTGATGTTTTAGTTATTCAGTGCATTCTTTTGATCCTCCATTTTTCTGATATTTTAGATGTTTCCTCTGAATTTCATGTCTATAAGAGACGCTAAAATTTAAATAATTGGTGGGAGTCTTCAGTCAAAGATTTGAGAGCTTTTGAAAAATATCAGCTCTTCCTCTCTCTGTGTACTGCTGGAAGAGTTCAGTAGCTCCCAGGAGAATTTTTGAAGCTTGATTGATGCCGTTTTGATTTTTGATCCTTACCAATTTAGTTCTTTCTGTCTTTATTGATATTGTCACGCTGTTGCAGTGTTGCTCACATTTGTCGAATTACTGCACTGAGACCGCAAACTTCAGAGTGGATTTCTGGTCAGGTAGCAGAGACCGGTCACACGTGATCGGATTGACCCCAGCCAGACCCAAACAGCTGATACCAAAGTGAGATTATCCGAATCCTGTTGCTGAAACGCTGAATCCTCCAGCTCCTCTCTCTCGTATTTGATTCATTTAAAAATAAATAAATGCAATCCCTGGTAAGCGTTTTTGATGTTGGGAAATGTCTGAGCTATTTACCAACTGCCTTTCTTGGCTGGCTTGGAAATCCTGATCTTCAGTCTGGACGGAGATTAGCTTTGTGTGTGCTGGTGGGGTTTTGGCTTTATTTCTTTAGGGGTTTTTGGGTTTGGTTTTTTTGGGGTGGGGGCGGGGTTCGTGGGTTTGTGTTTTTCTGTTAGTGGTGGTGGGGTTTTCTTGTTTCTTTGTTTTGTTTTGTGTGGGTTTCGTTAATTCAGCTTAGGGACTGTTGCCTCAGCCTGCAGTGCCCTCTGGTGGGAAAGGAGACGGGTGCTGTAACCCAGGGGGTGTTCCTCATCCCTGGAGGCTGCAAACACAGATCCCGGCGCCTGCTCTGGGCAGGAGGAGAGGGTCTGCGGGGCAATAAACAGCGAGGACCCGCTCAGCTCACTCAAAGAGAAGTTGATAAAACCACCAGGAAATAGAATGAGATTCCTCTCTGAGTCCTGAGTACCAAACAGTGTGATCAAAGTCACGGCCTCTGTACCAAAAGTCCTTAGAAGACACATTAAGAAATTTTTGTTGACATAGCCTTTTCACTCTATCCTGGGATACTTTTAATTATTGACGTGATTAATTAATGACCTCCATAAACGACATGCCAAAGCGACGACTTTTCAGTCTCAGCAGATGCATACCGGTGCATCTTAGCCTCCAGGACCTTTTCACACAGTAAAAAGCAACACATTCTATTCCCCAATGTATGGTTTACAAGTCATGAGTTGCTAGGAATAATCTTAGACATTATTCCTCTCAAAGAGGAGCTCTGTGTTCTCTGTAGTAATAGCATCCGCAAGCCACAACTGCTTGTCAGTCATCCCACCCTCCTGCTCTCAACCCTGCGCAACTTCTTGTTTGTATTCTGCTTTGTGATTTTAAGGTTTAGCAACTGGTTTTTATTTTCCCATATCTGTATCACATTAATCCGTACTGCAGGAGGAAAATCCCTCAACGACTTTTTTTTCAGAAAGTTCTGTAATACAGAGCACAAGCAGATCTCAAATACTCTGATGTATATGTGTCTCTTTTTGTTGTTTGTGTTTTTTCGAGGCTTCTTGTGCAGCAATACTTATTCTTGCTTGAAATAGTAAGCATTTGCCTCCCCCAAATATTTAATTAAAAGTTGAATTTGTAACAGAGGAGCACAAATACTACAAAAATGAGTGCTGATTGTTTTCCTTATTTCTTTTCAGCTACAGAACAGTTCAGAATCTTTCTGATTTATAAGACACAGGTGGAAATACTTCTCTGGCAATACTGAACTTTTTTAAATAATGTGAATAAGGATTTCACTGGGGAAGACTTCCTTGCTGCTGAAGAGAAAAGTCTCTGGATGTTTTTGTTTATATTACTGTTGCATTTATTATATACAGCCTGTTTGGAGGGGCTGCTGTTCACACAGAACAAAAGGGAGCAGACACTGAAGCTGGAATCATCAGCCCATCACTAATGATTTTGGAGGCAGAAAGGTGTGTCTTCCACTAGGTTTTTTTTTCTATGAAAAAATTCAAAGGGAAGAGCTTCATCCACACAGAGGAAAGGAGTGTTTTTTATTGTTATATTGTTTGGCAACCTCAATGTCTTTTCCCCAGCTCTTATAGGCACTACATTAATGCTGGGAAGGGGAAGATTGTTTATCTTTTCGCAGTCAGTAGCCTATCAAAAGCATGAAATTGCTATTTTGAAATGGCATTAAAATAAACTTTTCTTCTTGATACATCCTTTAAAATATTCGTCTTTTAAAGTTCCTTTTTCAGGCATGGATTATCTGTCTGTGCTTTAGCACCGAGACTTTCCTGTCCTGGTCTTTTGGAGACAAAATGAAACATGTTTGAATAAAAGCAGAAGCAGTTTCCCCTGGCACTTAAGTTTTAACACTGCCAGGCACTGGCAGGTATTAAGGTGTCAGGCATCCTAGAATAAATCTGAGGAAGATGTTATCACGCAGAGGAAGAGGTCACAGGTAGATGATAAAGCAATGGTGGCAGGCTGAGCAATGGAAAACAAGTTTGACCAGCTGGTTGGACATTGCCTCCTCCTCTGTACTCTATCCAAGTGTGAGCGGTGTATGTGTGCATGTGCATCTGGAAAATAATTTACTTTATAAATAAAATGATTGATTTGATGATCCAGCTACAAATTCAAAGGTATTCTAATTCTTATTAGATGACACTTGTATTTTCTGTGGTATTATCCGATGAACCTATCAGCTAGAATATCTTTAGAAATAATGAAACATATTTCTTCACATTCTTTACTTGTCATTTCTATTAAAGGTTATTTTCACAAAATTTGGCAGGTCTGTGAGCAGTTCCCTTTTCTTTGCATGGCAAGGTTTTGGGATCAGAGTGGTGGCTACAGGAGTGGCTTCTGTGAGATACTTCCAGAAGCTTCCCTCATGTCCAAAGGAGTTAAGAGGAGGAAGTAGAAAATTTCAGAGTAAAGCGAAGCCCGGGTAGAAGGGAGGAATGGGAGAAAGCTAGTTTAAGATTCAATTTTCTCACTATCCTACTCTGATTTGATTGGTAATAAAATAAACTATTTTTCCCCAACTGAGTTTGTTTTTCTCATGATGGGAACTGGTAATAGATCTCTCCCTATCCTTATCTCAACCCATGAGCCTGTCGTTATATTTGCTTCCCGCTGTCCAGCTGAGGAGGGGAGTGACAGAGTGGATTTGGCGGATACTCAACATCCAGACAGTGTCAACCCACCACACAATCCCTGTACAGATCTCCACTGCTGCAGTATCATCCCCACAGCAATTGTATTTATTTACCCTTAATAGGAATTCCTTTGTTATTCATTTAAATTTGGAAGACTGTTCAGGTCAGCTCACAAAAATGTGCCAGGATCACTAAAAACCTCATTGTCCTTAATCATATTGACTCTTTTATTTTTTCTTTTTCTTTTGTCTGTGAAAAAACATTTTTAGACACTGATCTTAGTGCTGTCACTGGACCAAACGAGAAGCCTGATCATCTGCTTTCCCTGCAAAGCTTTTGAGAGCTCTCTGTGACACCAAAAAAAGGGGAGAAATCATCTCATCTCCATTTCCAAGAGCTGCTAATTACATACAGCATATTAAATCAAGTCCACTTGGGAAAGACTTCCCTAATTAATTAATTTAATTAGCAATAAGGCAGTAGAGGGAGATATGATTATCAAGAGATATGATTATCGTACCTTTGGGACACTGGATTGCAAAGCTTTTCTTCATCTTTTTCATGACTGTGGTTTACCACTTCCATGTGTTTTTGATAAATAACCTATAGATTCTGTTGAACAGCATTACACTTGGTAGTGAGCTTACTCTGAAAATCTTCCTTAGAACAAAGCAACTCTAATCAGAAATCCAACAAGTGGTTTTTAGTCTTCTTGAGTGTAATAACTGGGGGAAATCATGTAATAGAATGTGGCCTCTTGTAAGTTCTACTGCTGCAGAATAGACACAGATGGATACTAGGAAAAAAAAAACTGAGAAAATACCCTTCTGTTTTTGGCATTTTTCCTGACACATTGCTTTTACTGGCAACATGCAAAACAAATGACTTCAAATTAATTATTTAAGTAAACAGTTTCTGACAGCTATTATATTAGATGACCACATTTCTTTCGAGTTTGAAACACAAAGGAAATCTTTCCTCAGTGGTGCTCTGTTCATGTGGGGTTTGAATATTTTTGTGCTGTATCTTCTCCAGAATCTGCGTGGGCTGAGGAAAAGCCGGGATGGTGATATGCCTCTGTACAAATCCCAGGTATGCATCAGTTTATTTTGCAGTGTGATACATCCATCTGCTGAAGAGTCCCAGTAACACAGTGCCTTTAAAACTGTTTGGTGTAATTCCTGCACAGGAGGGTTATACTCTTAGATTAGGTGCTCAAGAATTAATAAAGCTAGGGAAATCTTGGCATAGAAAAGCACGTCTTGAGAAAGCTTTGAGGTAACTGAGCATTAGGTGTCCCCACCCATGACAGGGTGTTTGGAATGAGATGATCTTAAAGGTCTCTTCCATCCCAAACCATTCTTTGATTTTACATGAATGGAGGAAGCAATATATCTGACTGTGCCTAAAATCAGTCAGTTTTGACTTACTTTTGTTTTTTGCTTTACTGAAAGTTATTTCCTTTATAGGTTGAATAATCTATGAGCCAAAGTAAATTCTTTCATTTGGCATTTAAATATTTTATATTCACCAAAATCAGCTCAAATTTCACAATAAGCATTATTATAGAACACAGGAACTTTCTTACCCACCTCATTCAGCACTCGCCCTAAACCAAAATTGTTTCTCTGCTCTCTTTCTATACTTTCTAATGTAACAGAATGGCCGAAGTTTTCACCTTACAGTGAAGCACTTGTGGTGCCTCACATCCACAGCAGCACAGACAATGAAACTCTTCCTCTCGCTACCGCTGCAACCCAAAACCTATAGTGTCACTTGCTTCCTCCCTGTCTGGTTTGCTTACTTTTCTCTCTCTCTGCTTTCTGCACTGACAAAGTCTCTTCTTTCTTCCATTTCAGTGACCCTTTTCTCGTAACAATGAGAGAGATTATGTCTACTACGGAGGAAGTCCACGACCTCCTCCGCCTCTGATCCCAGCAGTTTGTGTGTGAGCCAGCTCCAGCACAGAAGAGCTGTGCAAGAAGGGTGGGATACCTAAACTAATATATTCTGCCTCTTATCCTTTCTGTTCTTCTCTCCTACTCCAGCTTTCTTTGTGTTTGTGAGCCTTTCAGGCTCTGTGATTTTCAAGACCCAATGCTAACACTTGATCTCTTTGTTACGCTTCTGGAGAAATCCAACTTCTTCAAGTTCCAGCTGCTTTCTGAGAGGTTAGAGAATATAGATTTCACCTCAGACTCGCCTCCATCCTTTTCTACTTGCTGAGTGAAGGCGTAAAGTGCTGCAGGCCTTTAACGAGCTATTTATTCAGGGATAGTCATGTTGATGTCAATTCCTGGCTTCTTTAGCACCAGGACCATGAGGAAAAGGAGGTGAAAAACAGTCATAAAACAGGGAAAAAGCAAACAAATGAACTATAACTCATTAACTGTATTAGCAGAGGTTAACTAAATCAACAAGATGTCTGCAGAGTAATTCTCCTTGTGTGCTTTAATTAAATCAAATTATCCTCAAAAGTGACATCACCACAACAAAAAGTGAGATTTACTGCTGGTCATTTAATACTTCAGCTCTCATATTATCAGTTAAAGGATTTGGGATTCACCCACATCCTGCCTTTGGATTTAATGAGTTGGATCTGCTCTGTCACATTTGCCCTGTTGGCCTGAACAGAAAGGAGGCAACATGAGGCAAATCAGCTTCTAACTTTGGGATCTACCTTTCTTCCTAGAGCATAGTACTCTCTCATTATTAAGTCTCAAATGAGATTCAATAATGTACAGCCCACAGGAAGAGATCAGGCTTCTCCTGAAGATTTCTGACTTCAGTAGGAACAATGATAAAAGATTACTGTAATTTTGAAAACTGTCATGACATCTTACTCCAAATAAAACTTTTATGTGTCTCTCCTTTACTCCTACTTTTGTTTCAAGTGCCCCAGATGATAGCTGAAAGTGTGCCTACAGTACTGCAAAGAGGAAGAAGGTTCTGAAGATGACATCCAGGCATCATGAAATTACAGTCTTCAGAGCCCATCAGTAAGAAGATAATTACATATAATTTCTCGCTCTAGTTAAAGTTTTGGTGATGCCAAAGAGGTGTCAGACTTGGCATATTATGTTTTGTGATTTATGATATTTTGCTGTAGTACTTTGACCTTTTTAATATGCTGTGTTTTGGTTGGATGGACATTCCAGTCTTCCTACTAAAAGTAAATTATCAAGGAACACAAGCGGCAAAGAAGAAGTTGCACTGAAACATTTCCGAATAAGTTTTATGTGTGAATATGGGATGGAGAGAGAGAGAAAGGTGAAGATTCAGCAGAACTTGGTTCAGTTATATTGGTCCCCTCACACTGTTAGGTATCTCCTCATAAGTGGTATAATTGGCTACAGACTCCCGAGGTCCTGCTGGTTTATCCTGGTGCAGGAACAATGTTCTGCTCTTGGCAAGGTGTCCCATGGGGCTCTTGGGTGGGATAACGGAATGTTTAGCGCAAAAGTGGTGCGGGCAAGAATGGAATGTATCTTGGACACTGAACAGAGCCAGTTCTTGACACAGGCTTGTCCTTGACCCTGACAGAACATTTCCTTGGGATACCTGTGAGAGACTGGAAAGGCTCTCCAGACATTTCAGGGTGCACGTGTGTGAGGGAAGGGACAAGTCGGGCCTTGCCCAGGTGAGGCAGTGCCCTGCCCTGTGCACCCCACCCCCAGAGCCTGTATCCCAGCCCGGCAGTGGCTGCCAATCCCTGGCACACCAGAGGCAATGCTCCACACTCACCTCTGGAGCCCCTAACCCAGCTCCTGAGTGGTCAAATGACCAGAATCTCAACCTGGAGGAAGTGCCTAGGAAGGCCAAGGGGTATTTAAGGCCAAACATGTGCCTGGCACGTCTTGACTCTACCGCCTCTTGCAACTTCTATCAGCTGAACACTGCTGGAAACCAGGAGCTGGTAGCTATATGTGCGCTTTTCTACATCTTTTCTGTCTTTCTTCTTCTGATTCCCTGTTCTTAGCATTTTAGACTTAAAATCATATGGGCTTAGAGTTTGCAGAGCTGAATAAGCTAAATTAATGCTTTGGGAAGTTTCTTGTTGATTGAATGCTGCTCTAACCCTGACCTGAACTAGCCAAAGGGATATTCCATACCACAGAGCATTATGCCCAGTATATAAAATAGGCAGGTTGCCTGAAAGCCAGGGCTAGGCTGAGCATCCATCAGCGGGTGGTGAGCGATTTTATTGTAAATCACTTGTCTTTCCTGGGTTTTATTTTTCTCTCTCATTCTCTTTAAAAAAAAAAAAAAAAAAAAAAAAAAAAAATTGTAGTATTAATAGTAGTACTAGCAATAATAATAGTACTAGCAATAATAATAACAGTCATTTTAATAATGATAATGAACTAATACTGTTTATTTTACTTCTTAAGCTGTTCTTATCTCATTGCATGGGTTTTACCTTTTTCCGGTTCTCCTCCCCTTTCCATGGAGGGGACTGAGTGAGCAGCTGGGTGGTGCTTAGTTGCTGGCTGGGTTTAAACCACAACAGGAAAGTACAATATCTCCAAAAGTAGGATGTTTCAAGAGAGTGCTCGTTAAAGACAGATACATTTCATCCAGCCTATTTGCTGGGTTTTCAGTGCCCATCAAACACACCTGTTCAGGTCCCCAGCTCATCTGCTAAGGCCCCATTCAAATAACTTTAAATGGACACATGCCTGCTGAGAACAGGGTTCTTCAGTTGTGTATCACAGACCCACCAGGACTCCAGCTCAAGTGCTGTGAATACACGCCTTGCAGCATGGATGTCTCCAGGGCTCCACAGAACACGCCTTGCAGCGCTGGAACTCTCTGCAGCGGCTGTCTGGAGGCTTGCTGTGTAGCTGTCTGATCTGATGAGACCAGCAGGCAGGATGTGGATAATAGCGCATATGTGCTAATCGTACCACCGCTATTATTGGGCCAGCTCTTACAAACTGCTGTTTCAACATGCTGTAGCTCTGTGCCTCCCTGAAAACAGCATTTTCATACACCTAGGTCAGATACAGTCCATGGTGGCCTGACAGGTTGTGGGAGCTCTCAAAAGGACACAGACTGGGATTGGGAGTGATGGGGAGTGAGTCGGCACAATCCATGTTCTACAGACAGAATTTTAAGTACCTGTTTGTGTGCCCTTGTCTCAGGTGTAAAATGTATCTGCCTAAATGCTTTTTCGTTACGATTTCCATTGCTGTGCAGGTCTCATGCCTACAAAATGGGAATACCAACATTAGTCTGAAACCTGTATGACACAGTACAATCTGTTCAACAGGCTAGGTAAAGCATGTTTACTGTTTTGTACTGTATTGTGGATACACAGGGTAAGTCAATTTTAGTTTCTTCAAATGGGATAGAAATTTGTCACAGATGCTTCACAATTTTTCAAATAAGTTATTGAATTTTCCTCAGTCTGCTTTTCCTAGTCCTGGTTCTAGTTCTGGTTCCAGTTTCCTTGTAAATAACTCTTTAGAAAAGACTCCAAAATAAAAATTTCTAAAAATTTCACTAGTGGACTCTTTCTTGATGAGAGGTGGGTGGTAGGGGTAGTTCAGCTCTTCACTGTTGCATATTTAACGGTGTTCGTGTTTCTCATCTATTTGAATATGAATTCATGTTATAGAATTAACACACTAAAAGGTCTGCATCAATCATATTGAAAAGCTAGCAAAAATGAAATATAACATCTAGTGTTGGATTTGCACGGCCAAGCTTTGATAGCAGGGTGCTACAGGGGTGGCATCTGTGAGAAGCTGCTGGAAACTTCCTGCATGTCTGGCAGAGCCAATACCTGGGTGCTCCAAAGGTGGATGTGCCACTGGCCAAGGCTGGGCCAATTTAGAAATGCTGTTAGCACCTCTGTGATAACAGATTTAAGAAGAAAAAAAAGTTATTGTGCAGTTGTAATTGTAGCCAGACAAGACCCAGGTGAGAACATGTGAGAGGAACAGCTGTGCAGACACCCAGCTCAGTGCAGAAGGACGCGCAGGAGGCGCTCCAGGCACCGGAGCTGGGATTCCTCTGGAACCCTCACTGAAGATAATGCTGAAGTGTCTGTGTCCCTGCAACACATGGAGATCCATAGGGATGCAAAGATCCACCTGCAGCCTCTGGAGGAGCCCCACGTGAAAGCAGGCAGATGCTTGAAAACAGGCTGTGACCCAGTGGTAGGCCCATGGAAAGAGAATCCTCCACTGGAGCAGCCCGTTCTTGAGGGACTGCACCCCGTGGAAGAGTGATCCACACTGCAACAGTTTGAGGGGGACAGTTGCCTGTGGGAGGGACTCACCTTGCAGCAGTTCGCAGGGTTCTATTGCCCATGAGATGGACTCGCATCATGGAAGTTCACGGAGAACTCTCCCATGGGAGGGACCCCATGGCGCAACAGGGGAATGACTTCTCTTCCTGAGCAGCAGGAGAATCAACAGGTGATGAACTGACCATTACTCCCATTCCCTGTCTCAGTGCACTGCTAGGGAGGAGGTAGAGGAGGTAGAGTTGCGAAGGAGAGAGGGGTAGGGGAAAGGTGGTTTTAAGGGTTTTATTTTACTTCTCATTATCCTCCTCTGATTTTGTTAGCAATAAATTCACTTTGTATCTGTAATTAATGCCTGTTTTGCCCATGATGGTGTTTGATGAGTTATCTTTCCCAGTCTTTAACTCATGAACCCTTTGTTGTATTTTCTCTCCCCTGTCCAGCTGCAGAGGAGAGTGAGAGATTGGCTTTGGTGGGTGCCTGGAATCCAGCCAGTGTCAACCCATTACACATCTACTTTATCCCAGTGTATAAAGAATAATGTCTTCCAAGAAGAAACAGATTACATTTTTAAACAAACAAAAGCCCAGACTTAGGTAAATTACAAAGGTATTTGAGACCCTGTCATAAAATTTCAGACACTTAATGAATTCCTTGTAGCATAATCTCTCAAATGCCTTCCATTGCAGCTATCTGAAAATATTTCATAACTTTTCAACTTACTTGTAAGAAATTTATTATCCACCTGTGATTTAATACTAGTTTCAAAAAGAAGCAATGCAGCAAGGAAAAGTTTAAGACAGTAATTTCCCTTATCACATTTAATTTTCTCTGGAAATTATTATAAGCACTTTTATCTGAAGTGACATCTTCAGCCAAGCTTTTTGAACCTGTTACAAGATGTAATTTAGGTCAGTTCCATGATTTAGTTCATTCAATTATATTCCTACCATTTTGTCTACCAGACTATTTAAGTTTGTGTTTTCTGGGCAGAAAACAAGTTACTGGACGAAGACCACAAATCTGTGTAAGAATGAGGATTTTGAATCATTATGTAATATTTTCATGCAGATATAGAGCATAAGACAGGAGAAATTGAAGATTTGTGTGTGCGTGTTTTGAATAGATCTTTGAATTTAATTTTGCCCATGTGCTCAGTGCACCTTCTGGCATCTGACATACCTGACAAGCTGATACTAATTTGGAGTTATACAGGTTCCTGGAGGTCCTGGGAGTCATATCTTAAAGATAGTGTGATTATTTTAAGTTTACCTAAAGCTGAAATGGAAATAAAATTATTAACCTTTCAGGTCTCTGTGAATGTTTTAGATTTACTGTTATAGAATTTTGTACAAAGGGGTTTGTTTCAGGTTAGTTTCGCCCTTGGTATGCCCCACAAAACTGAAGCACGAAAGGATGATGCTGCCACTTTCCTTTCAGCCTCTGAATCAGCCACTGGATTGTTTGAGTTCTTACTTCAGGTTAAAAGAGGAGGAAATTGAAATCCAGAGTTTCCATCTTGAATCCAGGGCTGGTAAGTAGGTAATATAGCATTGTAGGACCCAGCTTTGACATAATTTTTACATTCTAGTGATCACTCCTCATGTTGCTTTTTCTGAACACTGCTCCAAAGTTTTTGTTCAGAGCTCTAGACAGAGACCAAGTATTTTGTTCAGGTCTCTGCATTCCGCTTTAGGAGGACAAATTCCTCTTTTATTGGTTTCACAAAATTCATTCTCAATTCGTCCAAGAATCTTTGTCAGACTAACTCTTTGGTTATTTACACCCAAAAGTAAGATGGTGTTCACAGTATTTATTTACTCATTTCAATTGTGACATGAAAACCTAAAAGGCACTGAATCTCTGTATTTTTTCAAGAGCTTGATGAGATAAACACATTGCAAACCTTCAATATTTAACTCTCCAATTTTCTGTGCCTCTCTAGGTGTGGGAGTAGATGGACAGTAGAAACTGGGTTTAGTGCACCTTTTGTGGGAAGAGGGATCTTGCACAGTGTCATTCAAGTGTTATTTAAGAGCATCAGGAGAATTTCCATGTCTTGGACTGAATGTAAATACTTTGTTCTGCAGAAAATTTCTTCTGAAAGATGCAAATCACACGGTTGGTGTTCGATTTCTCCCCAAGAAAGTTCTGCAACAGCAAGGAGTTGCCAGCCTGGTTGACCTGTGCTGGCTTGTTTGTTACTCTTTTTGTGGCTTTCTAAAAGTCATGTGCAGGACTGCTTGCCAGCCTTTGTGCTGGAAGAGACTGGAGTGACTGGAAAAGAATTTCAAGTTGCACACAAAATATTTAATGTTTTCTAGCTTTAAGAGTTTCATCCCCAAACGATCCACATTCAGCAACTTTAATTCACCCCACAACTGCAGTAATTGAGCAAGGCAGGCTTTTTTTCACCAATGTTTACTCTACACTAAAAACAAAGCTTTGTTCATTGTAAGAAAATCTGTGATGAACTTCAAATGGGTATTTTGATTGCATCTTTCTCGAGCCTCACATCTTTCTGAAACTTTTATTGCCATCCTAGAAGCCATTACATTTAAAACTTTAGGAAAATTGCATCACAGAATTTTTTGAATGCAAGCTGACAAATACAGTTTTTGAACACCTGAACTAGAAAACAAAATTTTTCTCACAGTTTCTTCAGGAATCTTTAATAAGTTACTTTGGTTTCCTGAGTTCTTGCAGAAGTCTCCACCTTTCAGGAGAGGTTTTCTCGGTCTCATTAGTAAATATTTTGAGCAAAGGCAGGATGCCTGCCATAGATGTCTGTATGTGTGATTTATGTGTCTGTTTTCAGGAAGATGTAAGCAACTCAAAACTGAGTTAAAATGAAAACATGTAATTTTTCATATAAATTAAATTTCCGATTCAGTGTAAAATATGGCCCTAATTCTGCCTCCGGATGTTGATGTCAGCAGAATTAGGACATAAACCTCATAAATGGGTCTGTGAGGAAGGCAAAATTACTAGCAATCTACTTGAAATTCTCTTAGATTTTAAACTTTGGAGCTGTCTTAATGGTTCCTTTTTTTCCCCCTGGAAATACATCTACACCTCTATGTGAAAGATAAAGATAGATTTGCTGCTCTTCTCAGCATTTTGCACCGCCTGTCATTGACAGACCATCAGTCTGTAAGCACTTTCTTCCTATTTTTTAAAAAAATATAGGTTTATCTGTAATTTGCTTTATTTTACGCTAATAAGAGGGGCTGTCATTAATTACCATTTTAATCACTATAGATATTTCTGGTAAGGGCATGTTTTCCTTGCTGTCATATACTCTTAGAAGAAAAATACTACTTCATAAATACTCATTTTTCTGAATTCATTTCCATCATATAAGCATCACTGCTTTAGATATTTACAGTGATAGTAATATAATTACAGATCCTACTCATAAAAAATAAATGCCAGAAATATTACTAGCAGAGTGCTTATGCTGTCATAGTCATACTTTGGATCTGTGAAGAAACACTCAATATGAGAAAGCTGCGAGCCAAAACCAGAAGAAATTATGCAGGAAATGGAAGAGGTCGAAATAGTAGGCTTCAATTTCCACTGGAAATAGACATAAATTGGGCAAAACATCCTAAATCTCTGGAAATGCCATCCCTTTGAGGATTCAATCTGTTGAACTGCGCCCTCGTGATCCAGAGATGGTTGTAAAAGTCGTACCCACTCTACATACTAAAATCTGCCTCAAGGGACTCTCAGCATAATCTAACCTCTTCTCTTTCATTTTTGCAGAAAGATCAAGTGTGTCACAGATATACTAGATATTTCCTGCCAGTTCAACAAACTACCCAAGGCTGCCTGAGAATCTTAAAAAGGTCTTTCTGTCCAACGAATTACACCAGCGTCCCTCAATGCACAGCTGTTGAAATTTAACATTCAGGTAGTTAAGCAATTTTTATTTTAGGAAAAATCACATACCTACAAGCCTTGGATCAGGTGAAATCTTAGCAGCATCAGAAGGAAGTTCTGGAGGTCAGGAATGGCTGAAGTGAAGCAGGGACACAGCTCCCTGTGGCAAATTTGCTGTCTAGTACGACGGGAAGGACTCCATTGCCTGGTTCAGTGCAGTAGTTACATATAAAATACATGAACCCTTACTCATAAGAAACTATCACCCATGTAGAAAAATGTCTTCCCAAGAAGCAGGGGGGGCATTGCCTCAGGCATTCTTGCCTGGAGAAGATGTCTCCATCCCTACCCCACACTTCCTGTTACTTACAGAGGTCCACTCCTTCTGCTGAGCCATTCAAGCCGGCACCAGGTAAAATGTGAGGTCTTGCAATGACTGTATCCAGAAGAGTGGTGAGTCTTGTCTTCCTGTTGTTCTGAGTATGAATCCAAACACATACAAAGGCTCTGATTTTCAGTGACATCCCCTTTTATTTCTCATCAGTGTGTGTAAGTGTGTGTGCATGCACGCGCACACCTGCACCCACAGAGTCAAGAGAAGGCAAAAGAACTAAAGAAAATCAGTGCATGCTCAAAAGCTGTAGGAACATTTTCTTCAAGGTTTTAATTATAATACCAAGTGTGTTTGTAACAGTGATAAAAAGGGGCTTCATCTTAAAGAACAGAGTTCACAGCTCAAGCTTTTAAAGTCACAAGGGAATGACTGCTGGGCCAAAGCAGCTAATTATTAAACATTCATCCTGCTTTCTCCCCACAAAGAGAATATTTGATGGCTTAGTTTGCTGGTTGATGCACAGTGGCAAGGGCAACAGCTTCCACATGCCTTTCTGTATGTTTCTTGAAAACCTTAGCCTTGAAACAAAGCTCCTGTGAATTCTTCAGAAATTCAGGAGGCAGTGTGAGATCTGGGAGATGAAACAGATGGCTTTGGCATGAGGGCCAGCTTGGATGGGATCTAGCAGCAAAGGGTGGAGACCCAGGTAGAGGAGATATGCAAGAGTAGGAGTCAGATACAGGCAGTGTTCTATGAGCCTGTTCATTCCCTCCCAAAATTTATAATGCCATCCATCTAAATCTGATGGTTCACTCACTTCCGACCAAGTGAATCGGGTGCTGGCTTACAAACAGGAAGTTATTAATAGTGTTAAGACATTATTGATGCTATAATACTTTAGATGAACATGAATATTTAGAATCTTCACAGTTTGTTATTTTTCCTATAAAACTAATTTTTTTTTTATGTAGAGCAAACTTAAGTTTTCCATACTTAAGCTTCATAAAAATTTGGGTTTTTTTCTTGAAATATTTGGTTGGATTAACACATACATTCATGGAACAAATATTTTATATTTATATTTATTTTCAACAGGGCAATGTAGAAAAATGCCAAGGACAGAAAAACCATAATGAATAAATATTTGCTGGCAGTTTGGGTTTTGTTGTTATTTTATGAAAAAAAAAAGTATAGACTCCACTGAAAAATCAGAGGGTGGTCAGCAAATTGATAATTGTTAAACCTTAACTTTTTTTTATGGTGTTTCTCTCCACTATGAAAGTGTGAAAGTTTGGATGTGGCTGCTCAGAGCTTGCAAAATGATGTGTAAGATTGGTATAGTATCTGTGCTTAGTGATATATTACCTGTGCTTGACTTTATAGGCTGACACTATCAATGAAGAAATTTGGAAGATGTCTCTGAAGGAACACACAAGAGGTGGGTTTGAATTCAAAAGGGGAATTATGCAGAGAAGTGATGGAGATAGGAGCTGAAAGTAAAAGATTTGCAAAGCCAGTCATAAGAATTCCCCTCTTTCCTGCCTGTTTTATAAATTTCTGAAATTTAATGCAGATTTATTAGAGTATTGTACAGCTTCTCCTAGGTGGTCGTCCTCCTATGGAATAGGCTGCTTATCACATATCAGGCTCCTGGCTACAGCTATATGAATATTATTTATTCCTTTAGAAAGAATGCAAATATCTATTGTTTCCACAATCAATAAATATATAAATAAATAGGTTTTTTCATTCGGTATAAAACAGAGTTTAAATTAACCTTTAAAAAGTAAAATGCTCTCCATTATCGTAGGTAACAACTTGTCTGAACTGTCCAGAATGACTAATGAATGAGATAACAGAAATGCCTATCAATCCTTCATTGTGCTCAGCATAAAAGTTGTTTTTTTTTTGTCCCTGAAGTCCCACAATAGCACCATATTTGATTTGAATATTAATGTTTCACTCTGAAATTATTAATTTAAAAAGAAGTTTTCTTCATTTGATATTGTAAGAGAATCCACATAGAAAGATAATGGAGTATAAAATATAATGAACAGCATCAGCCTAATAAATTATGTAGTAAGACATCAGAAAAAGTAAATACATTTACTTTTCATTTCATTTTCATGCACATTTACCCACGTGAGACTGAAAATAGCTATATTACATGCCGGTCTTATTGATATATAATTTATTAAATTACCAATAAGCTACTTCATACTTAAGCCTCTTGTCTGAATGCAACAAAACCATTCTGCCACTGTACCTGCTGTATTTTATTCGCTTATTTGTGCACCAATCGTGCACAAGTGATACGGAGATCTAGTGGTTTAAGGAAGGTTGTAGGACACCATGAAATTCTAATGGATGACAGATTGGTAAAAAGCATGCTGAGAAGTTGATATCCATGAGTTTTGAGTGTGAATCTGACAACCTAGAGGTGAGTTACTTAAGTGGTAGTGCATAGTAGATGCTTCCACACAGTTGTTTGCACTATGTTTTTGTTACCTCGTAGGGGATGTATTAATCATGTTTCAAATGTGCTCATTTTTTATGGTATTTTCCGCTCTCAAATCTGTATCACAAAAACTTTTTATCCCCTTTTTTGTGTATTGCTTCAGATTTTCTTAAGAATGACACAAAAGAATCCAACCAGATAAGTTTTGTGATTTGGCTTACAAAGAAATAATCTGCTATAGTTTCAGATGACTGTTATAAAGGAACACTCTAGATCAGTTCTAAATTAAAATTTTAAAGAGTTAAATATCCAGAAGCCATCGGGAGTTTGGAAATGTTAGCAGAAAAAAAAGTAAAACCCCTCCATGAGGCTTTTTTCCTTCAGCCTTCCTCAAGATAATTGATATGTGATGATTTAAAATATTTAACATTTTCCTAAGGATGCATGTTGGGAGGATATGTTGAGGTCTGTCAGATGCTACATTTGCTAGTGCAAAACATACTCTTTAAAGGGTGGCTGAGGACTGGGAGATTAAAGTAAGAAAAGCTGAGTGTTAAATGATCACTTTAAAATGGTGATTCACACAGTAATTTTTTTGTTTAAAAGCTGGCTCTGCACCTAAGATAAACGGCAGCAGTCATTTCTCAATGCTGCTAGCCCTCTTAACCTTATTATTGAATTTGAAGGATAACAGTAAGTGCCTATCAGACCAAAACTGATTAGCAGGACAAGTCCAGATATATCACAAGCTCCACGTAAAGCACTCTTTGGTCATTGTTAGACATGGAAGTTCACATCGTATTTGTGTAAAGACATTATAACCGTTTTGTCATTCCATTATGTAGATCTAAGTGCTTAGGTCAGGATTCTAAATCCGGCTGGACGCAGGGTTAGGATTCTGCTGTCAAGGATTCCTCTTGAGGATGGAGAGCTTGTGATCATTTTGATCTCCTCATGAGATGCTGCTCCAGTAATATTTCTAAGTTTAAAAAATTCCAAATGCTTCACATCATCCACTATGTTAATTGATTACACGTAAAAATAAGGCCCAAAAAGAAGGTGCATTAATTATGTGTAGAAATACGAGGTCTAGTCATATTTTATTATGTGTAGAACCAAAGTCTGCTCATGTTTTTATTAAAGTTGGCAGTAAATCATATTTCATATTAGCTAGAGCAAACCAAACCAAAAAGAATTCAAAGTTGTTCTTGTCCTCTCATAGGCACTGACAAATGGACACGAGCCTTCTTTCTCTCTAGCGTAATTGAATACTTCCTTTTCTATTTCCAGTGAATATAATTTTTTTATTTTTGGAAAGTTCTGGCTTTTCGAGTTAGTGAACAATTATAATTTAGGCATATGTATTTACTAAAATGAATGACTATCTGGTTTCCTGGGATTTTTACCAACTTTGGGGGCTAAGCATCAATGAATAGAAAAAGAAAACAAACCCACAGTTTATAATAATTTCCCTAAGACAGCTCAAAAATAGCAAGCCATGTATTAATGTGCTGAAAAATGATTTAGGACAGAGCATAAATGCCTCTGTTTCAACTCTTTTGCAAAGAGAACTTTGCAAAATGAACAAATTTATCTAAGTTGATGGATAATATTTCATAAAAACAACAATTCTCCTTGCCAGGGGATACAAGCCAAGTCTTTTTGAACTGAAATATTGTGGAATAATAAAACTGTAGAAAGAAATTAGTGCTATGTTACTATATGGTGGATAAACGTAAAATGGAGGAAATGTTTAAGGACATGCTTGGAATAAAAATCATACAGAATAAAAAAACAGCCAGATATCTCCTGCATGATATAATATTTTTCCTTCTAGCCCAGCTGAAATTGGTAATTCAACTGAAGACATACTGCACATTCGAATTATAGTAGCTACCAAAGCTCAGATTCTTTTTTAATTATATTAACCTATTTAAAAATATAGTCCAACTCAAATTAACACCACTAAGGAGGATGTAGGGGTAGAATCTGGCTCCTGACGCTTGTAAACTCTTCTGCACTATGGTGGGTACTTCAGGTAACTCAGATTTGGTATAAAGTCATCTTTTGGTCTTAATTTATAGTTTTCTTTCACTTTTTTGACATTCTGATTTTTTAAGGCCTATCACATCCTATGTAACAAGATGTTCATTCTAAGGTGCAATTGCTGAGCATGAAAAAGGTTCAACTCATTTTCTTGTAATATTTTAGAGTTTTTGCTAACATGCAAGTGACAGAAGTTGCCATGATGTGTTAAATTGTAGAAATCGCATTTGTTCAAACCCAAGGGGGAGGATAATTTACTGAGGCACTGTGATGTTGGCTGTTTTGATAGAAGGGTTCTAATAGTATATTTAAGTTGTAACTGTGACCCTACAGGACTTCAACAAAAGTTTTGTCAGGCCCCATCATTTTGAAAATGAGATAATAAATGGGAAATAATTTTTACTGGTCGCTTATAATATATCATAAATTTCACCATGTATATGTCCATGAAAATGTGAATTAGATAATTTTGTTTATGAATTGTAAATTCTATGATTCGTCCTTTGGTGCTTTCCATCTGTTGGCTGTCTTGCTCCAAAGAGACTAAGAGACGGAAAATTCTTAATGTGTTTCTTGTTTCCTAAAATTACCTTGATTTGAATGATAAAGAATATTTTCCTTCTAAGTGAAAGCTCTGACTTTTCCTGGAAAATGTTATGATTGGTCAAGGCAAAAATAAGAAGTCTTAATTAAGACTTATAAAATTTCAATTTAATAAAAAGGCAAGGATTTAAAACAACAGTATACAGAGCTTCCAAAAATTGCCATCTGTCACACATCTCTTTAGAACTCAGAATTTTCTTTTAAGCAGTTCTTCTTTGTCTTTAATATTTTCCGAGAAAAAAACTTGAAAATGTCTTCTTTTTTTCCCCCCACAATTTTCGTGGATACATTAAATCCCAAACAATACCTTAGAGATTTTAAATTTTGTTGTTTTGTGTTATACATTGATAGTAACTTGCTTTACTCTTTCTTAAATTTATTTCTCTTAATAAATTTGCTAGCCAGTCACTGTAACAAGCAAATTTTTCCCCTGTTCCCTCGTTTCTTTTTGAAGAGTCCTAATTTTTTGCTTCCTTGGTTATAATAACAATGCTATGATTTTATCAGGTAGTTTTATTCCAAGATGGATCAGCATTTGTCTTCTTCTGGAAAAAAATGTCTTTTGAGGTGTCCCACATCACGTGCTTGGGAAAGTTAACTTTGGATATCTAAGAATACGCACAGTGACTTTTGTCTTGTTTATCAAGAATCTCACTGAAATGTTTTTTGGGGAAAACTTCCCTATATGAAATCTTGATCCAGACTTAAAAATTTCTGACTTCCTGAATTATGGCATTTTTGGAAGCCACCTCTAGTAGTTCTTGCCTTGGTTGCATTGCAGTGGAGTTATTCTTCACTATTTAACCACGAAACTGGGAGTTAAAAACTACTCTTGCTAGTGAGATGAAGAGCTACACAATGACTTTATGAAAACCATATACTCTTTCATAAAGGAAATGTAAATGGATGGACAAAAATTAAACTGCGACTGGAACAATCTAGAAGAATTTTCTATAGTTTTATAGTCTATAAATTTTATAGCATTATTCCTTTCCCCCTTGCAAGTAATTTGGATTTTTAAAATTACTTATTGTTGGTATAATGCTAACTTTTGAAAATCAAAATTATTTGCGTGCCTGAGCCACAAGCTTTCTAATGATTTCTGAATCAAGTCCAAGAGTTAATCCTAACTTTAATATTTCTAATTAATTAATCTTGGCTATAGCAATAGCAACCTGCAAAGGATGAGATTGCTTTGGAGTTCAACTGCATGCAAACAAATCCATTTTCATGTCAGAAATATCCTTAAAACTGGTATCTAAAAGTTACTAATGCTTTAAATTGTATCTAAATAGAAGTCGTCCTAAAAGAACCATTTAATTCTCTAAGTAAATGTAAAACCCAAACCATGCTAAAGAAATACTTCAGAACACTCACCTTTTTACAGAAGCCAACTTCAAGTCATTTTTTGTCGGTTAATTTAGAGAACTTTGAGTCAAAACAGAGTGTGTAGTGAATGCAAAAGGCGATGGAGCTCTACTAACTCCGAAATCCTCTGTTTACCTTTCTATGCTACAGCAGTAAATAATGCACTGGCAAGGTTAATCCGTAGGAAGACAGGTTGCTTTTGAATGCAAAACAACCAAAGAGAGATCAGTTGCCAGTGCTTCCTCTCACAGCTTCGAAAGCTTGCAGACTCCCCAGCTCTTATTTGGTTTCCAAGGATGGCTGGGAGATTATCAGGCAAGCCTGCAGACAGTAGAAAAAATATTTTGCCAGACCCCTGCAAGCTGTGTTCTCTGGATATGTAGAGTCTGGGGTACAGCAGTAAGTTTGAATAACATAATTTTACCTAATGACTTTCTCCATGCAATTCAGGCTCACCAAGCTCACCTAAATTCAACTGAACACGTCAAAATTCGTGTGAACTTTTTACAGTGTGAATGCTGCTACTTCAAAAACATCAGTTTTAAATTAACATTTTGCTGTAAATTCCTGGATATTTTTTCAGTCAAATTTTTAAAGCTAATAGATTCCCTTTACAGAGTATGCTAATGTGTTATTATTTTGAAGAGAAGCCAAAGCAAATCATAAAATGCCAAAGGCCCATGGTAGAGTTTACATGGTTTCACCCTGTGCATGGAGGACTAGAAAAGAAGTGTAGGCATGCTTTAGAATAGTGAGAAAACGAAAATGAAAAGGTTTGTCAAAGGCATTAGCATCTGCTCTAAAACTGGTAAAAGGACTTGTTTATTTTAAAAATGTATAAAATGGAAGAAATTCTTATGAATTACATCAGAGTACTGGAGGAATTGTTGTATTATAAAGATATTTAAACACGATTTACAGTGCAATGCATTCAATTGAATCTGTTTTGTGGCTTTAGATGATATTGGACAGAGTATTTTCTCAATGAAGCTGAAGAAATTTGTCATGACTGCTAAGAGCCAAAATAGCAAATCACTGTAATAAAACCATTTAAAAGAAAAAAAAGTAATTGCTGATTTATTCAGATTCTTTATGAGTAACTGAAATTTTCTTCAGTGAGTATCTGATAAATGTATAAAACCATTAAGCTAATAAAAATCCTACATAATAAATGCAGAATGATTATTATAGCCAGAAGCATTAAATTAATTTATTAAATTGATTAAATCTCTTCTGAATCAATTTATGTTATAATGACTATGGTCATGTGATTAGGGTCTCTTAAAACAATATTCTATCAGACTATCTGCAGTAGAGCCAGGCAAGTGTTTCATCTTTAATTTTATTCTGAAAAGTTATGACAAAGAGACATTTTTCTCGTGGCTCGTTTGTTTCCTGTGCTTTGAGTCAGATCTTCAGTACCTTTTTTACTGCCACGGTCTCTCAAGTACCTCCTGTCCCAGAGAGCCTGAATGCAGAGGCAGTGGAGATGAGAGATATGCTGTGGATACTGAGCATAAAGCTGTGTCGTGTCACTGAGGGCTTTAGGCATGACAAACCTTTACAATATTTTAAAGTGCATGCTTACCCAAAAGAAGTTCATGGCAAATTCCACCTGGATTCCAACAGGGCCAAAAACTGACTTAGCAAATTTTTCTGCCAGGTAGGAGTCTTTCACATCACCCATGACTGATGGCAAAGGAACTCAGTTTTGGCTGAGAGTCCGGCCCCGTGTTTTCATTAATGGAGTAACACTTTCATCTACTTTCAGGAAATAAGTTGTTTTGTTAGCTAATATTTTCTTGAATCTTTTTGAATGAGGGAATTATGGGATGGGTAGCTAGACAGGTGTAGGGGAGAGAAATTCTTTAGAAGTACGATATCAGTAAACATTCTTTGTCCAGGAATTTTTTAGTTCAGTAACATATATTTGAAATTTTTGTTCTCAAGTCATCCATAGCCTTGATTTCTCTCTTCTGATTCTTGAGGAATGTTTGTTTCTCTCATGAATAAATGTTTAGGCACATTGTAGAGTGTACCCATGCACACGTACAAATGAATATGTCAGAATGTGGATTAAAAGATTTCCCTCTAGCCAAGGTAAAGAAGGCAAAGGATGCAATTGAGGAGATCAAGTTCATGTAGAAGAATGCAGTCTAAGCTGATGTTTCATGATCGGCTTACATCCTCAGGAAACATGTACGATCAACCTTACTATGAACCATTTAGAATACAGAAATACTGATCATTTACTGCTGCAAATACCTCCTTTTTCTCTAGTTTAGAGGAACGCAGGATGCTCCAGATTGTTTAATCCCATCCACCACCAAGTCCTTCCCATATTCTTTCCTTCTTATTTCATGTGTCCCCACATCCTTGTGTAAAGAGTCTTGTTTATCTTATGGGGCAGTTGCTAAATTTGATTATAGACCAATCTAGGCTTCTGATGTGTATAGACCAACAGAAATGCCTCCTCTCTTCCCCTCCACGTGTGTCCCTACTGCTAGAGATGGCATCCCTGCTTATGGCATTAGCGCTGCCAGCTCCACATAGTCTCTTTTGTGGCAGTAAGCACTTACAGTATATTTCCTGAAGATGTGATTTAATCATTACATTTGATCAATATTTGCTCCGGAACCCACTCTTTCTTGTATTTGTTAGGAGATGCGTGACAACATCAAAGCTGAGTTTTCAGTCTCGAGTTAAATGTATTGAACCCTCTTCATTCAGGGGATCTTCAAGGGATTCTTAAAGGTGTAAAATCAAGGCAAATTTCTAAGCAAGGGTTTTTCCAAAATTGTCCATAGGTATGTCAATATGTACTTAGAATACATTGGCTGGAAGAAAGGCACTCAATGGTCTTTTTGCAGACTCCCAGAAGAAAGGGAGTTTTATTTAGCAAAAGCTCTAGAAGTGCTTAACTGAGCCCAGCTTGCCAAGCTGTTTTATCCACTCAGGTAGAGCAATTGAGCACAAATAGAAATTCCAAGGCTCTTGCAAGAGAACGGCGAGCAGAGGCAATAAGAGATCGTTTTTGGAGAGCCAATGTACTATTCTTTAATGTACGTAAGAGCCATGAATGACTCTTCTGAGAGACCTTTCTGTAAATCTCTGTTTGTTTGTCATGAAAGGAAAAGAAATGCCAAATAACATCCACAGCAGGTAGGAGCAAATGTGATAATGAGAAATTCCAATATAAAAATTGCATGGCTTCAGTTGAATTTCTACTGCACATGATATTAAAAGTAATTTACTCACATTTCTCATTGCATAATGATAATGATTTTATTTGTAGACCATAATTAATACATGATGGGAAGGTTCCTGTGGTTAAAATGCATTATGAGCTATCAGAGATGGAAACATACACAGCATGATTGTTATTTCTTGGGATTTTTTCATTGTTTTTTCTATGCTCAAGTAGAGATTCTGCTTTTTAGCTACATTTTCTCAGTGAAATTAACATATCTGGTAATACCGCAGTGAGAAGCAGCATTTTTCATAAACACAAAGCATATGATTAGAATGAGAGAGTAAACCTTGCATATATAGAGCCAGGCTTTTGAAACAAGGTACTGTAAACAGAGGAATATGCATGCAGAAACATATGGTTACTTTATAAAAGCATAATTAGAATAAACTGCCATTCTTCCTGTACTAACAGATATGCTGTATTAAGTAAGTGTCATCTTTCACTGTCACTTTGTGGAGAAGCTGCATGCACACTGGTTCCTAAGGTAATTTTTTTTATTTGCTGCTAGCTTTTGATTTATTTGGCACATTTGACCATGTGGTTATTTGATAATAACATTTTGAGCTATTTTCCTTTCCTCATCATTTGGTAAAAGTGCCTTGGCTGGCCGTTTCAGGCAGGTTACCTTTTGCTCCTCTTCATGTCTTAGTGCTGCACATCGATTTCTGTCAGCATGTTTGCTTCTCGCTTTACTGACTGTCAGAAATAATCAGCTCACTGTCTCCCATTTACTCAGGTGCAAATAGAAGCTGCACTTTGTCATATGAATAGCAAGGGATGAAGCTAAAAGTCTTAGACCTTCTAAGTAAAGTAGCATAAACAGAGCAAGATGGACACAGATGTATAAACAAGTGTTGTGTTCAGTAAAAAATTCTGAATAAATCTGCTTCACTAATTCACAACTTTGGCAGATATTCCTCTAAGTATTCAGAAGAAGATCCCATAGACATAACTGGCTCTGTTCTCGAGTGAAAACTATGCAAATTCATAAAACAATTATTAAACTGTTAGTAACACATATATGGTGGCGTAAAATTATTCTACAGAGATATAAAAACCTGGTCCTCATCCTCACATATGGTTTTGAATAAGGGATGTACACTTCATGGCTACTCAACTGTTTGCAGATTTCTTTATAATTGCTTAACATCAAAAGGAACCTTCTCACTGCCAATGTAAACACTAAATTCAGGACACTTATTAGTTCTGAGATATTTTCATTCTGAGAATGTCACAGAGCCTGAGAGAATTAGCTTCCCTGTCTTACTGACAAGGGAATGACAAAGAGAGAATAAGGCTTCAGTCCTGCACCTCTCTTTGGTACTGTCATCAGGTCAGAAAATTTCTTGGTTGATCATTAAAGAACCCAAGTAAATCGTCTTGCTTATGTACCTTCTCAAGGTCATTCTTATGTAGGTAACACAAAAGTATAGTGGAGCCCTATTGCTTTCATTGGTGTTAGTAACAAACAAAAATACCCTGGCATTAGTAAGGATAAATGGCCATAAATAACACTAATCTGCTAAGAATTAACCAACTCTATTGTAAAATCAAATTCAGAATTTAAATTGAGTCGGTACTTTAATGAAGGAATGATTCTGTTGAATTCAATCCTACTTTTCCTTCTTGGTCAGCTTCCTATCTACCAGGATTCCATATGCATATGCTTTCTCGTGTTCAAGACTCTTGTATTCCAGAAATTGGATAATCTTTCTTATTTTTCTTGCAAAAAAGAGTCACTCTGCAGCACTTGTTTTGAATTTCTCGCGTGAATGATGCAAAAGTTATATGGATAGGTTTGATTACAGCTTGGGTATGTGCAAGCAGTCTAAGTCTGAATACAATCAATAAAATGTTATGATGGTTCTGTTAGTAAGCAAAAATATGTGTAAGCTACTTGAAAAAAACCCAGAAATGTAACTAGACAATGACTACTTAAACATACAGAAGTTAAATGTGCCACAGAGTTCTGCATCCATCTTCTTCTTGTGGTCTCTCTCTTTTCCTATATCCTGTCCTACACTTCTGCCCAGTATTTCTGATCCCTGCTGCCAAGAACGCCTTACCTACAACCTAAGAGGGTTTTTGACCTCTCCTGCTTTCCTAACAGAAGATTTAAAGTGGCTGAGATACATCCTCCAGAGGAGGAAAGCTGAAAAGAAGGTAACTGGTGCTACAACTGAGCACATTTCTGACTGAAATTTTGTGGCTTATAATGAATAGAAAAAGAAAAATTCCCTAACTTTTCTTCAGCACAGTCCTGAAGACTGTACGGATATAAAGGAATTACTCTTGCTTTACATTCTTTAACAAATTTGATTCCATCACTTGGAAAATTAAAAATTGATTCACTCCTCTTCTCTCTCTATGTGACAACTTAAAGTGCAGTTGTTTTGACATGGTTTGAGACTATTCATTATCCTCATCATCAGAGTACAGCAAGACATGGATTTCAAGGGGTATAAAAGTGCTTTAAGCACTGGAGGCCTTTTTTAAAGGAGTCGTGTCTGCAGCTTTCTATGAAGATGATAATAGAAGCATTAGCCAAAGCTGACCACTCTGTAGTTATATTTTCCTTCTCTCTGGGTTACAAAACCATTTGGTGTATTCTAGATTTATAACAACACACCGGTACACTTGGATCAGTATTGTCAGCATTTTCTCTGGATGCTTCAGCATAAGTCAGAGCTGTTGGACAAGTCCAGGTTCATTCCCTCAGCAGTCAAATTTTTGTTGCTTAGTTGGTATTTAAATATCTACTTGCTGTGCTTAAATGTCATAAAATAATTTCTTGGCTCATTAGGCTTTTTTGTAATAATGGCATATTACTGTGATATCAGACAAATTTAAATAATTTATTTTTTTAATGAATCAGCCTCTCATATATTTTGGAAAAGCTACGGGCAAAATTAAAATCTACCAAATGAAATAAACTCACTGCAGTACCAGAATAGTGCTTTCCGTTTTTTTTTTTTTTTAAATCTCCCTGTACTTACACATAAAACTAAGAAGTAGCTTCTCTCTTGACTTGCCAATGATGAAAAAAATATCCATACCTGAGTCTGCAACTATCAGCAGATTATCTTCCCAGGCCAGTTTCTCTGAGAATTCCACTGATGCCTTTCAATACTTCAGTTATGGCAGCTGGAGAGACAGCATTGTGCAAGAGATAAGGAAAGATTAGGAGCTCAGATAAATTGGCCCTGGGATTTTTAAATCTGTGTTGTCCCCAGTGCCATTGCCCAGTGCCATATTAGTGCATAAGGCTAATAAAATAGATTATCTATCATAATAGGTTATCTATCATAATAGATTATCTATCATTGTTTGCAATATTATTAATTTTTCAGCTACTATCTTCTGACTAATATGTTAAATTTACCAAGTTACTTCTTTTATAGTGATTTCCTTTCTGACTCATCGAAGATCTAAGACAATCAAAATGTTACCCTGAATATTGACTTTTGTACCAATCTACTTAAAATCTCAACTCAACTGTTTAAAAAAACCCCACTTTTCTCACCAATGTCTACCATTTTGAACATTTCTTTATCACATGAGATGCTTTTGGAACACAATGACTCACAAGAAACAGATTGTTACATTCACTATTAGCACTGGAATAACACTGGCACAGGTGCAGGAGAAGAGGTTTCAAAGACTGTGTTTCAAAGCTGCGGAAGTACAGCTTCAGAGCAAAATCAAGTAATTTATCACTTTTGTTTGTTTGTTTGAATATTGTCATAACAGTCTCTATTGTGCTTTTACCAAAATAATTTTGAACAGGATAAATCAGCAATTCTCAGTTTGACTGTGATCTTATTCCAAGTCTTCCAAGCATCATCTGCTAGAAAAGGGCTATTGTAAGTGTGAGAATAACTGTGCAGAGCTGTAAAGAGGCAGATTCAGAACAATGAACTGGCTCCATGGCTCATTATTAATTATTGTTTATTCCATTGTTAAGTGCATAAAATAGTAGACTTGGGGAAGATAAAGATATTTTTGTCTGGTTTAAAGATAAAAGGATTGAAAGGATTGACCCTCTAAAGAAACAGAGCACACTGAGGATATGGCCATGACTACACTGGCTATGATTTAGGCAAGTTTGGAGGATTTTATGCATGAAAAGAAATCTCATAGTATATTTGGTATCCACTCATTTGCACGGATAGTAAACTCTAATTTTTTGTTTTTGTTATCCTTTGAACTGTGTATACAGCTGACAGGATTGAAGCTTTTACCTGAATCACCTAAACCTTTCTGTCTGCCCCTCACAGAGTGAAAAGATTTTGCCAGTCACACAGGCCTTTAAATTCTGTAGACATCCTGAAGGTGGAGCCTGTGTGACTCCATTACTCACACTTGCCCCACAGCAGGATAATTGGGACCTCATTAACGATCCTGAGGAGACCAGCTTTCAGACTGGAAACATTCCAAAACCTAGGATACCTAATTAATAGCAGTCAGCAATAGCTGTCTTGTATGAATGCTATAAGCCAGGTTCTGAGACTGAAGTTAAGCATCAGACTATCCCTTTTTCCATCCTAAACCCACAGAGACTTTCGCGGAACAGATCACATAAGCATAATAAATTTTGACCCTAAATGGAAAGGTAGTACACTTAAAGTCCCTTCAAATGACTTTCATGTAAAGATATTTGATTATATAATTTTACATTTATGGTGTTATCCAATTCACATTAAAAATCCATAGTAATAACACAATTTAGTCATGATTTAAATTTAAAGCATTTATTTAAACAGAACAGAACAAACAGAACCAAAAGTGTAACCGGCAGGCCAAGGGAGGTGGTTCTGCCCCTCTCTTCCACTCTCATGAGACTCTCCCTGGAGTATTGTGTCCAGCTATGGGGCCCCCAGCACAGGAAGGATGGGGACCTGTAGGTGTGAGCAGGGAGGAGTGCCACAGAGAATAACAGAAGGCTGCCACACCTCGGCTACGGACACAGGTGGAGAGGGCTGGGGTTGTTCAGCTTGGAGAAGAGATGGCTCTGGGGAGACCTCACAGCACCTTCCAGTGCCTAAAAGGGCATCAAGAAAGTTGGTGAGGGACTTTCCAAAAGGGCGTGTAGTGGCAGAACAAGGGGGAATGGCTTCAAACTGAAAGAGGGCAGGTTGAGTTCAGATATTAGGAAGAAATTCTTCACTGTTAGAGTGAGGCATTGGAACAGGTTGCTCAGGGAAATTTTGGATGCCCCATCCCTGGAAGTGTTCACGGCCAGGCTGAACAGGGCCCTTGGGCAACCTGGTTTAGTGGAAGGTGCCATGGAGGCACGGGAATTTCTTCAGTGTTTTCACTGCTACCTTCTGTGCGATGTGATGACACAAAACAAAGGTCTTCATTAGCAGCTTTGAAAAGAGCTGTCAACTTCACTCACAAAGAGATTTGATGGTACTTGTATCTGATTTTACAATTGGAGAGAGCAACTGCTTTGCAACTGTTGAAATGGTGGTAGGCTGAAAAGAAAGCTGAAGGAAATGCTTGTGAGGCCAAGACTAGCTATGATAACATTTTAGCATTTGAAAGAAAAAAAAAAATGTTGAATTTACTTGAGAAAACAGTGTCCGAAAAAAAAAAAAAAAAAGAATGTGGTAAGTACTCTGCATTTTTCTCTTTCCAGTTCCCAAGGACATACGGTTTTTCTTTGGTTAACTGCTCTGTTTGGGCTGTGAGTTGGCTCAGAGACCAACATTGGTTTGAGATGACAATAGATCTGAAGTGGTGGACAATTTCCTAGGATGGCACTTGGACAGGGGAGGGAGTTTATTGTTACGGATTTGAATATTTGTGAAGACCTGAATAAGACTGAAATTTCCTGCTTAATTCACTTTGCGCTCTTCAACTGCAGTCAAATGTGCTAAAGACAACTAATAACTTTTTGTTTTATTACATTGTTCATAATTTAGGCTGTCTGGGACAAAACTTTCTTCATATGTTCACGTACAGTCTTAGGTATTGATTAGAGTAACAGCCTGGAGGGACAATTAGTATGTAAACAATAAACCACATTGAAAGGAAACATGGCTGTGACCGCTCTTTATGGAAAAAAACCTAATTTTGGGATGATTGACAGCATGATGGTAATATAAAATAAATTGTGATGAGTGATTTAACAAGAAAAATCAAAGTTAATAGCATACATAATAACTGAGAACATAATTTAGGAGAGTTGATGTGTTTCATAGGGTCACAAACAGCTGCATTTTATTATTTATGCAAGAGTTATTGCTACACGCAATGCTAATTAATAATCACTTGAAGTAATAGGATTAAAACTTGACAAAAATCAAGCCAAGTGAGTTTTAAACCACATTAGTAGTGGCATTTCCCCCTTAGTTTTCTGACTAATGAGGCAGAAGGATAGCATGGATTTGTAATCGTTTCTATGCATATGTAATTACATCTGAACTCTTGGAGAGAGTGAGGGGACATCGTACAACAGCTCATTCCAAAAAAGGGGAAAAGATGAAAAAAGCAAAGAGGGCAGTGAATATTAGCAGTACCTGTTGACCTTGTGTTTAAGTGCTATTACTGACTTCATTGAGAGTGAGAGAAACTATCATTAAACCATGATCCATGAAATCTCTTAGGCATATATATAACTTTAATGAGCAATACCTTAAATACTTTAAACATATGTGTCCAATTTAAACATCTGTTGAGCTCAATCCAATTGTGTGCAATCTGTTTCAGCAAAATTTGAAATTATAGTGAAATAAAAGTAAAACACAATAAAAACTTTTTTTTTACAACAAGGTAAAAAAATAACAAAGTATATATTTGACAGGATTGTGTTCAGGGACGCGAAAAATGAAAGATTATTTTTTGACTGTGTTAACTTGTTTTCAAGTTTCTGAAAGCAAAAATAAAAAAAAAGGAAAGTACAAATGGAAGAGGGATTCTATTAAAATGGTTTTTGAAATAAATTAGAAAATCTAGACAGAAGAAGCAAAAACAATTTTCCATCTATATCTATCTATGTATAGTTGCATAGGAAACTTTGGCTTTGAAATATTTTGGGTGTAACTGTTTTGTGAGAGGTTTTAAGGTGCTTTTTTTTCCTTTTCTGTAATACCAGTTTTTAATAGAATTGGAACAATATTCAAGCTGATGGAGCTAGAAGTAGTGAACGTATTTCCGACAGTTCTGTATTTCTGTCAGGTTTTCATGCGAATGTGACTGAAGTTGATGGCCAGCGCTTTGTCTTGATGATGAAGCAGAGAAGCAGCACCACAAAATTGGGTCTGGAATGAGAAACTGACCAGTGGATCGAAATCTAGCACTTTTACACACAGCCTCTTCTCGGGCACAGCTTGTTCTATATGCACCAAGAGGGCCTTGCCAGGCTTACTGCCTGGTATAATCTCCCTCTTTAAACATCTAGATCCTCTTTCAGTTTGGTCTGAGCTTCTAACTCCATCATTTATTGATTCTTTACGGTCCCTTAGAGCTTTAGCAAAATATATTTGCAACACAGAAATTAAGACCAAAACTTGTGCTAGGAGAGAATGAAATTATTCAGATGAAAGTTTAGAAGGATCAGTTTGAACATTGTTCCCCAAATTCAAAATGGTTACATTTAGGTCAAAATCACCCTGAATATACCTTAAATAGTTACTCTAGAATTAGAAAGGGATAGGAGGAGAAAGCATAAAAAAGACTGTTAGAGAAAAAAATATTAAAATATTTTTCTCACCCACCAGACAAAATTTTTGGCCAAAGTCCTGCAATTCCCTTTGTGATTTGTTTGATTTTAATTGCTGCCTTTTTACAGAAGGAAGTGAGTTAGACACACCTGGTATTTAGGACAGAGAGTTACTGTAAAAAGGGTGGTCAGAGCCAATGCATGAGGGAAATGCTGGAATGGGAAAATTTACTTCAGATTGCTCTAGATGGAGAAATGACTACAGACGATTTTCAGCAGAAGCACTGAGCAAATTTATCTGATGTGGTTTGTGAGGAATATGTTCAACAGAAGGTAGAAATTACATATGCTTAACCAATGAATGTCAAAATTACTATTCAAAAAGTAATTATTATGAAAACTGTGATCATATTTGGAGAATAAAACATTGGAACATCTTGAATATGCCTTCCTATAGCTACCCATGGTAGTCTTCTTTGCACTGTCATTTATTTTGAAATTTTATCCTGAATATTTCATTTTAAAAGTGCTTATCTTCTTTACAGCAAAATAAAAATTCATCACAAGTTCCTGTGGGGCTTTTGTCACCATTTTCCTCCAAATTTTTGTGACACGTTATCTTTCCAGTATAAAATTGTTTTTAAAGTCATGATTTAGTATATAGATTTAAAAAAAGAAAAGTTTGTGACTCTCCCTGTGGACTCCAATGCATATAGAACAAACTAGCAGGGCCATGTCTAGTATTATGAAATGAAATTTGTGTGAAGTTGTTGTCAGTTATAAACAAACAGCGATGACTGTTATTTTCGTTCCATGTGTATCCATATAATTTTTGGTACTTCTGGTAAAAGTGTTTGGGAACTTGAAAGTCTAGAGACATGTTGATGTTCCTTTTGTTCCATATTTACAAATTTTCCCTTTTAGATAAGGCAGACACTTCTCTATCTATATCCTAGTCGAGAAAATAGAAGTAACACAGCTTCTCCAAAATATTAGAGAGAAATTTAACTCGGTAAGTCTTAATTTATGTGAATATTTCGCATTGCTTTAGGAGACATGACTAGGATTCATCAAAAGAAACTAGGAGAGAACATACGCAATACGAGGAACTAGTTCTTCATGTAACGAGCAATTAAGCTGTAGAAGTTTTTGCTCAGAATGCTCTCAGTGTTAAATGCCAATAATAGGTTTGAAACCAACCTAACAACTTCATAAAGGGAAAAACCCAGTTGAGGGTCATTAAAAATAGTAGAAGTACTTTCAACTGTCTCAGAAATACCCCTTGAACTGTAGCTTTTCAGGGGATAGAAGACTATATGGTGGCTGTATTTCCGCTGTCTTCTCCTCGTATACTTCCTTAGGTAGCCACGAGTAAAAACCACCAGTGAGAAAACAGTAACTAGATTCACTTTTGACCAAATGCTTTTCCTCTTAGTTTCTTAGGAATAGTAAATGTTTAGCTTGTAATAGAATTAAAATAGTATCTCGGCTAAAATTAAAGTATAACAGTGCTCTGTGGTTGAAAATAAAAGTTTAATTCATGCTCTAGGGGAAAGCAATCATTTGATGAATAAGTTGATATCGAAAAGTTTAACAACATTCTCCAGAATCACTTTGAAACTAACTTTAGTCCACCAGGTTATTTTATGTTATAGATTTAAAAGTATATAGAACCTAAAATTCAGTCCACATTCTATCTTACTCTGTTAAATTGATAATGTAAGTCAATGGAACCTCTTTTTTTCCTCCATATTCCTCCTAGATTGATGTCACCAAGCATATCAGTAGCAAATAGTCACAAGAATTTAAAAATTCATTTCTCAGAAATGGAACTTTTATAATTCACTTGCTGTGAAAATTACTGTTAATGAGTATTTCTGATAATGGAAAAGATCCTATCTAAGAATGAGTCCTTTCCATTTAGCAAATGATGCAGCAATTAGTGAAAGTAGAAAGTTCCTACAAGGATACTGGAAGCCATAAAACTGTTGTTCTACTAAATTGATCTGACTTGTTAAATTGATGAATCTCTTAGAAATTCATTTTAATCCAGTGCTAACACTGTAGGAACACTTCTGATGACTATTTCATAATTTGTCATGGGGCTATCATTACTTTGCAAGTCTTGCAAAGTCTAAGTTGTGTTTTCTTTCATTTTTGTGAGGAGAAAACTCACAAGAAAAGTCTTTCATTAAGAGGCATGATTTTGTTCTTCGAGCTATAGGCATGCTTGGGTCGTCTGTGCCGGAGACTACGTGATTTATGAGCCCTCCAAAAGTACTAAAATATTTTCTTTTTCTCTTTCTGCTCATGTGAATATGAAGCCTATAAATGGTTATCCCTAAATTTGAATCCAGCTCTAGATGTTCAATATTATTAAGAGAATAGGGAGAATTCAGCAGCTGAAGGAGTAAATACAAAGTCAGGGTCTGAAATCCTGCTTTCAGCTTTAGACATAAGTACACACCTCTGTCTCATTAGGGTGGCTCTATTCCGGGGTCCCAAGGACATTTAGGTTTCTTGGTGATTCATGGTTCATTTAGCTATTGTATTTAACAGAAAAACACTTAATTTTCTCTGCTTGTCTTCCACTTCTTATCAGGGGAATTTTTATTTTTTTTTTCCCTATTCCATAACCATACATGCCTGGCTGTACTTCTGGGCAGATAAACAAAATTAACCCTAGAATGAGGAGGCAAAGACCTGCCACGATGGATGCGTCCTTCTGGACATGCCTTTGGGACAATGGCATTTTGACACAACTCCCTCCCACCCACCCTGGAGGAGGGCTGATGCTGTCAGCCTTGTGGCCAGGAGGGCACCTGGGGGTATGGCACCAGGCAAAAGCGGTATGTAAAGAGCAGTTTTTCCCATATAATGGTTTAATTTACATTATTAATGAGGCTTCCTTTTCCAAGTAGCACTATTAGTTGCTTTAAACACAAATTGGACAAGCAATGAATTCTTGGCTCCATATATCTGGTGTGTCCTCTTCTATACGTGACCAGATATTGAATGTTGGAAGTCCAACACTAAATACCCAATACTGATCCTCTTTCACTGATGGGAAATCAGTAAAATTGTGAATAAACTCATACAGAGAGTTTGTGCTAAATCTAGAGTTAGAGATCACCACTTGCTACTTCAGTCAACCTCATTTCTTTTTTATTTCTTTATAGGTCATATTTGAATATAAAACATGAGAAGAAATAAAAATAATACTTTTTAATAATAAAAAGAATCATTTTCCTTGATTCCTTTGGTTTTTTAAGAAAAAGATTCAAGCAATTAATATTTTTTTACAGGCAGGGTAGAATTGTTGAAATTATAAAACACAAATCAAATTTAAAAATTTTTCTTCCACACAGCATTCAGTGATGAAGAATAATAAAGATACAGGAGAAGGCTGAATGGAAAACAAACCTGATAGCTAGAAGAAATCAAAATAACTCTGCTTAGCTGAAAAAAACCCCATATGGAGTATAGAGAATTTCAGTTCTCAATGCATTACTCAAAATATTGTTTTTTCTTCTTTAATGCAAACATTCCAGCACAGATGAAGACGTCCTTGCACCCAGAGAAGAGGAATTGAACAGAAATGTCATCCAATTTCGCAGCATAAGACCCGCTCGTGCTCTGGAGACCCAGCAAAGGTGAGTGTGGCTCTGTCACTCGAATCTCAGGGCTGGGAACCAGGGCTGTCCCCACGCCGACCTTCACTGGAGTATCGGTGTACGTAGCCGATGGGCACTACCAGCAGGTGCTGTGCTGTGCTGTGCTGACACCTCACACCCAGCCAAGTGCCAAAGCTCTGTGCTAGCTCCAGGTGGATGTGGCCTCTGGGAGAGGTCCGGGTTTTCTTCAGTCAGAAGAGTCAGCACCAGTAGTTTCAGATGAGTTATCACCAGGGGCTTGGTGTGGAACCAACCTTCTTCTTTGTTTATCAGGGAAATTTCAGCCGAGTGTTAAAATATCACTCTCCAAATGTGAGTTAAGCTCTCTACTCTCTGGAAATTCGGAGCTCTGAAACACCAAAAAGTTTAGTTGCATTTTACCTGACATCAAATATTACTATTTTTCACTAATGTCCCAGCAGAACTGATGAAGATTTGATGGATTAATTCAATATTTTAACTTTGCAGAACGTTTAGTATGATCACAAACTGCTTCTTCAACCCACATCAACCAATTACTTTTTCATAACATGTAAGATAATCATGTCAGAACTAAGAATGAAATTGTCATCAGTGATAGTCCCAGACTTATAAAAAGAGGTTTCATTTTCAAGAAGGAAATACAGCTTTTAGGTTTTGAACCTTTCTATTTTATCATAATAGTCTTTATTCCCCACTGATTTAAATTTTTGATTATCTTGAAAAACTTGCAAATTATAATAAACTTGGCTATATTAATTACTTCCTTCAGAACATCTGATGCACAAAAACTTACTGATACTTCTCTATTCCTATTGAAATATGGTAAAATCAAAAATTAACTGCAAATTCTATATGCTTAATCACAAATGTAGTTACTGTCAGGAAAGGTAAAAGTCATCATCTGCTTAGATAGAAGTTTTGATAACAGTTTTGGTTAAAATATTATGAAAAATTCTATTTTTCTCTTTGAAAAAGAAGCTTTCAAACAGTTATGTTTCCCAGTACTCTCTTCACCCAAAGCTGTATTTAAAATACATTTAAATATTTTAGCCAATTCTAGTCCCAGTCCAATGGTTTGCTCTACTTACATTCATAAATGGTTATCGAATTAGGACTTTGTGATGAATTATGTATGCAAAAAATATTTATTTTCTTTT
Source organism: Cnemophilus loriae (assembly GCA_013397755.1). Classification (NCBI taxonomy): domain Eukaryota; kingdom Metazoa; phylum Chordata; class Aves; order Passeriformes; family Corvidae; genus Cnemophilus; species Cnemophilus loriae. Next base: position 644,963 of record VZTF01002170.1, read on the forward strand.
TTTCCTTTTTTCCATCCAGACATATGTATCTATAGTTTGCATGTATATAGAGAAGAAATAGTAATAGTCTGACACACACCTTGAAGCAAATGAGTTGTTCACACTATTTGAATTATGCACAAATGAGTTCATTCCATAGGTCTCTGCCATTTCTCCTGTTTCCCAGGAATATCTATTCACAAACCTGTTCTCTCACTAATTAAAAGGCAGCGAAGTCTGAATCCCCTGACTGTGTCCTGATTACTGAGCCTTTACTCCTCTATGGCCTTCAAATACCTGTTCTGCCCAGTGTTAGAAAGTGAAGTTTTATTGTCTTTTGGCGTAGAAAAGGTACTGAGCAATTCTAAAGTGACTTAACTGAAAATTTCTCCAAATAGATTTCCATAAGTATTACTTCATTCTCGAATCATGTTTGAAGAATTATCTGGGACACAATTTCAATGGAACATTTATAAAGACTATGATATAGCAACTGACCTGTTAGTAATTAATAATTAATATTTCTTGTTGGTCTGAATTAATTAAAATCACAGCTTAACAAGGGAAAAAAAAGAAGTGTATCCTGTCATTCTTATAACTATCTTGTAACTATCTCTTTTTTCTCCACTTTGGTTTCTCCACTGTACTGTCACTTAATCTTGCCCTCACAACCTTCCTGTACGGACGCCACCAAGAGCAGTAGTTACGGCACTACTGATGAGCACAAAGTAATTTGCATGATTCTCATCCTTTCTTTTGTGGTCTGCAACACCGTGAGAAAAATCAAGCCACAGTTAACTAAAACCTTTGACCAGTGTTACCACTTGGAGGAAGCGGTCTGTTTTGGATACAGAGTACATAATCTGAGTTGGCACGGCTTGAATTCTTTTTGAGATATATGATTATATGAGGTTGGACTCGATGATTTTGGAGGTCTTTTCCAACCGTAATGATTCTATGATTCTATACTTAACTGTATATTTGAACAAGTCTTAGTTCTCCTCTACTAAAACAGCACATGTGTCTACAATCTTATGAAATGTCTTAGAAGAAGAATTAACAATTTTTTTTTTCCCAGCAACAAAATGGTCATGTCCAGTGGGATATGTTCTTCCTAAGTGTGTTAAAAGTCTCTGCCAGATGCTTTATTCCTTTAACATTTGCAAAGTTTTTGTTTCTGTTCTCATGAGTCCCACAGTTACATTTAAAGCTGGAGAGGGTAAATGCTGATGCAAACTCATTTCCATCAAAAATACCAAGCTGATCGCAACGTAATCTACAAACAAGTATACCAGGCTCCAGAACACATATTCTGTTCTAGTGCATACCAAATGACAACCCAAACTGTATTCAGAATCCAGAAGGTTTGAGCTGCTCACAGAAAAGAGACAAAGCTTGCTCCCGAGTAGATTTAAAGGCAGTAGAATGGCATATACTTTAAAAGCAAGAATATTATATTTATTCACTTATGACCAGATTTTTGAAGGCATTATTACATATGGAATTCAATCAAAATGGCAAGGCACAGAGTCAGATGCTTATTATCACTGATTTCAATGTAAAATTTTATAATATTCAAAACTGATCTTTAGTCTTATTTTTCTAAAGATAATAAAGGAAATTATGCACAAAAAGAAGACAAGATTGTCTGGAGTTCTGGGCACTCTAAGTGCTGAGTGAACTTAAGCATAAGTAAAATCAAAGATTTGTAATTTGAGGTACTCTATACATGGGTATAGGTAACTCATTTCCTATTTTGGACAACTGTCAGCATCTTGGCCAAAGGTTATATTTAAACAAATGAATTAAAATAACTTTCTTTGGATGCTTTGATCCATTTACTAAGACACGTGTGTTGGATCTCTGGTACTAATGTATGCTTTAGGTACAGTGTCATTCTAAGCCCCTGTGTTATTACTAGGCTCACTAAATGCCATGGCTGGCATTGGTGATGAAAGGGAATTGTGGTGAATCAAGGTCAGCAGTCTCCTTTTGAAAAGTGTGGTACTGGATGAGAGTTCCTGTATTAAATCCTTTACTCAAAATGATCAGCTGCCACAGGATTTCAGTCATTTTGTCCTCAGAAAGTAGCATACAGCCCGGACCAAGAAATATTCCACTGAATGTTTAATTTTCATGGCTCATTTCTGAAACTTATAATGGATATATCTTCTCTGTTACTTAGGTCTTTTGGCAGAAACATGTTTTATTACGGTCCCATTTTTAAAGACTGAGAAATAAGCTTTTCTCATGTACTTCTACCCTCAAATTTTGATTACTATATTGTTCCATAATGTTGTTCACTAAAACCTTTGGGGTAACAATATCTTCATGTTCTGCTGCTTGAACATCTGCTGCTGAAATCTCTCCTATTGAGCAGCCCTTATTACAATGGATTTCTCTAAGAATCTTGATTGATTGACTCAATTTGCTGTGTTGAAGACTTGGAAATCTTGATATCCTGGACAAGTCCACTTAACTGTAAAGGCTTACAGTCTTTAAGTGGCTCCAGTAGTCATGATCATGTATATTATTCCTCAGTTTATTTTTCTGTTCCTCTCGGACCAGAACACACTGAATTTTAATACTGAATTGAGTTTGCATGTACCTAGAAAGCTGTGAGGATAATAATAATACTACTATTTCAGTGTTGGAAAAACCTTTCTATTTCTGTAATTACAAGGCTATTGGATGTAGATTTATTATACCATTTGTATGACTCTTATATTGGCAAAGCAGAACAGAAATGTGGGAAGTTTTGTCGATTCAGGAGGATACTAAAGCACAATTGTGATTCACGCCAGAAAAATGACTCCTTCAGAGCCTAATTCAGAAAGAGCTTAAATGAAAGTCATTCTGCCAACTGCTCTCCTGCTGCAGATTTAGCATATGTCCTAAGCAAAACTAGTATATTCGTTGGTTAAGTGTGAAGGTGTTCAGCTAATCACTCCTAGATAAGAAGAATTAAAAAGAAACCAGAAAAAGAATACCACGTAATTAAAAACCACTTCAATTAAAGTTTAAGAGTATGGCTCATTTATTAACTTCTCAGGAATCTTTTGTTACACTTTCACTTTGTGAAAATGTCATGATATCTACAGAAGGGTAGCAGCCTTCCCTAGAAGGATGATTCCTAAGCCCACAAAGGACATTAAAGACTGATTAGTTTTATAGCTAGTAACTTTTATATGGATATTCACATGATGTGACTTCTTTCTGTCAAGTCTATCACAAAACAAGTTTTGCTAACCTGATTACTCATAAGAAATGAATAATAGAGTTTAGAGATTCCACTGAAATGGATACATTACTTTTATTTAAATGAGTAGCTATAAATAAATTTTTATGTTATTTACCATCTTGCAATTCTTAGAGCTCATAAATGAACTTTATAATCTGCAGTAGCTGTTATATGAGCGTGAATGATTGAAATGGTATACTGTTTTGTAAATGTAATTTTAGCAAACACAATCAATCATTACTCAAAGCAAAACTTGATTTTCTGGAATGTTAGTTATTTGTCTGAACCCTAGCTGGAATTTACGGACTATAATTTACCTCTCAAACGATTTGCTTGTACTCAGGATTAACAGGTTATTAGGAGTCTCCGTCAGCTTCCACAATGAGTTAAAACACAAACATGAAATTTGGCAAGTGTATTCCAGACTGACAACATACCTACTCGTGCTCACGCTGCTGGATGTGTTTGAGTGCAGTGATGTCACCTTGTGGACAAGGCTGTGATATTTCCTCTCTGCACAGAATTTATAGAGGAGAGAAATCTATGCCTTGAGTCTTCTTGTCTAGAGCTTGCACTGATTGCATACTTGTATGTAAATGGTGCTCAGTGGGAACTTGGGTGGATGTCAAATACTTATCCCAAAGGGTGGAAATAATTGCATCCATGTCATTTGCCATCTTAATTTTGAGTATCTGGAGTCTTTAAAATTAAGCTAAACCCCATGACATATGTCTTGACTGTAACTGTAATTTAAATCTTGATTCCTCCTCTCAATTTCATCACTCAAAGACATGAATACTATCTTGGCATTTGTATTTTGCCCAGCAAGGTCTCATGACTTAGAGAGGAGCATAGATCACCTAATTAGAGGGGCATCTGCTACCACTCCTCATGTGCAAGGTGAGGGAAAAGAGGCCTGAGAAAATACATTCATGAAAGCAAAGAAGATAGATTTTGTGCTGCCTGAGCTGCAGAATCCCCTAAGGATGCTCAAAATGTGGGTGTTAACACTTGCTGGAATTCAAGATATTGCGCTTTAAAAGGCTCTGGCAGGTCTTTCACCCTTTAAAGAGCAGCGACTACGTGGGACGGACATGAAAAAGATAATACTAGCTAAACGTGCTCCTGATCCGCATTTTTTTAGAACTGAAGCTTTCTACTTGGTCAGCTAATGTAACATCAGTGACATCCTGAAATAATTAAATGTTTTATTAGCCAAGCAGTCCTCAGTGCTATTAAAAATATTTCTAAAATTAATTTGAAGGGTACTGTGGCTTGTTAACAGCTTCACTTCTGATGTATTACCATTATACAGTTCTACAATCTAATGTTACCTAGCAAAAAATATCATTTAGCATCAGGACTAGAGAACTACTTCCTAGCAAGATTTGAGAAAAGTTTTTTAGTTGAGTTGACTTTGGAAAATAAGAAAAGGGCTGCTTATTCTAAAAATGTGTAGTTCTATTTATTCTCCGTATGTATTAACGTGTTTTATACAGGAAAAGTAAAAGATTATATTAAATGTAGCAAGGAGGAGCCAATAAAAGCATTAATTATATTGGTCTGATGACCAGGAACATTTTAAAAAGTGATAAATAGAAATTTATGCACATTTATTGAGCTTTACTAGCCCAAATTTTCATGCTATTATGCTCCCCACACTATAAAAAATTATTCATCTCTTATTTCCTCCCTTTGTCTTGCTATTTTCTGCTACGTCTTTGCAATCTGCACCTCTGACTCCACGGAGATGTCCCCTTCCAGAGTACTAAATCAGCACAAAATGTGTCACTTTTTGTTGTTACTGTGTTGGGGAAGCTTTCTGCCATGCATGGACACCAAAGTAACCTGGGACAGGGCAAGGGATGCAGGCAAAGGAGCTCACAGTGTCCAGGGGAAGGTGTCAGCATGGAAAGATGCATCCTTGGCCCAAAAACCAGGGGAATATCTGAACACTTCTCTAGAGACTTTTTAATCAGAGCTGAAATGTCACAGAGATTATGCTGGAGGTAAAGTACCTTCCGGAATGATTTTGGGCTTCATTTTGCCGCCGCTATTGATGCAGACTGCCTTTTCCCAGGAGGGGAATATTTCACTTCAGCAGGATTATCAGTTTGAAGGAGGATTGCTTCACACAAGTGGTCCTGTTTCAATAAACCTTGTTTGACAGTGAAGGCTACAGTGTTCTCCTGTGCTTTCTGAGACTGCACAAGGATAGATGTGTCTGGGCTTTTTGCAGTTCTTCCTGTCAGATTAATTTCAAGGAGTCAGGAGCATTAACAACTCCTTCACTTAAAGAGCACTGGTAAGGATTTCTCTTTCCCTCTCTTCAATGCCTTTAATAAGTGCCTAGCTCCTGGTAGAGGCCTGGAGACCGCTAATGCTGCACTGAGATACCAAACTGATGGTGTCCCTGAAGTACCCGTGCTACAGAGAGGAGGGGGACAAGCCACACCGGGTAAGGGAGCTCCCATTTCTCTGCTGCTTGGAGGGAAGGGATAATTTCACCCAGGTTAGGGACTGGGTGGTGGTATGTAGGGGAGAGCAAGGAAAGGAGGCAGCAAAGCTCTGAATCACAGACTTCGTGCTCAGTGGGGCGTGAAGCTCTTAAGCATAGGAATTAATAATTTTCTGAGATTAAATGCTAACAACAATCAAAAAAAGAGTCAGCTGCATATCAGTGTCCTTGCCTCTTCAAGAGATCATAACTCTGCCAAAAACTCCTCAAAATATATATATATCATTTTCCCATTGTTTTGGACTCTTCCATGTTATGCACAGGCTTGGATGTCGATGGACCAGGAAGGTCAGCCCTAAACTGTGTATTCCACAGGAACATTTGTCATGATGTTAAATAATAACCTGTACTGTGGAAGAGCCTTTATTTGAATTGCTTCCATACATGTTAACTAAAACTGGACCGTTCTTTCTGTATATATTAAACAGTCAGAAAATCTCCTTGATGTCAGATGTTATATAAATTACCAAGTATTTTGAAAGTAGTCTTGTTTGTGCAAAGCTGTTTTGCTGACTCCCTCCTACCCAAGGTGTTCCTACGCTGATAGCATCTTGTTCTCTTAAGTGAATTTCTTGTAAAAAGATTATGTCAGCTTTTTTCTGTTTCAAAATATTTTTTTTGTCATTATAACTCTAAGCCATTTATGTTCTCCATTACAAATTCAATTATCTGGTTTGCCATAATTCCCCTCTGTAATATTTGACCATTTGGTATACTATACAACGTCGTTGTCAAGTTTTAACATAACTATAAAAAGACTAGCATATTCTAAAACTATTTGGAGATGCTGATTTTTAAAGAGATTAATATATCAATATAACCCTGAAAAATCTACTAGAATAATTTGCATATATTTACGGTTTATCTTTAGCCTAGTTTCTAATCAACAGGCTCTGTTGATTTCTTATATCGCCATTGGATCACTTACCCATAAAAATAATAAAATTAATTATTTGCAACAAAAAGGAAAGATGGGAAGTTGAAGTAATAGAGATAATCAACACAGTTGTGGCTAAACTGGTATAAGCAAGAAAGACCAGCAGGGTGTGAATTTTATCTTTCCTTTCGTGGTGCGCAGATGTGACTATACTGGTACAAAAAAATAAGAAGTGTGTATTGGGTTGTTTGGTTTTTTTTTTCCCTTGAAAAATTCTATTACTGGCCAGTCATCATATCCAAATTTCCCTGGCTGATGGAATCTGACAGGATCGCAGCCTACGGGAATATGTCTGTAGGCCAGTAATTTTTTTTTGTTGTTGTTGTTCTTGTCAGAAATACTCAAAAGGGTAAGGCCATCTGCTTTCCAGCAATTAGATACTCCCCTTTCAATTGTAACGTACTGTGAGTCAGATAATTTATTCATCCCAGGGTAAATATATACACTAGCAGTGTGGTGGAAATGCAGAGAACTAAGCCCGGCAGAGGAATAAATAGCTCTGCTGTACCTCATCTCACCCACACAGATACTCAGCGTGTCACACTGGCTGTCCCTCTGAGCATGCCTTCCCAGCCCCCTCCTCTGGCTTTGGGACATGAAAGAAATCATCATTGCCCAGCTACTGGAAGATCTCTGAAGGACTGTGGTTACTTGGTTTAAAATTTTCAGTGGTCCATGGAAGATGTAGATGGATTGTCTGATTTGGGGTAGTGACGCATCCAGTAACAGTGGAAAGAATTCTGAGCAGATACTGTACAACCAGCGTGCAAGACAGAGTATCAAGGAAACCAAAGCAAACGAGCAGAAATGTGGACCAATAAAGGAGATTTTTTTTAATCTCAGTGACACCCAGCAAATAAAATTTGTTGCTGTTGCTATCAAAAAAGCCACAGGCTTTGCATTAATCGGAGGCAGGGCAATGAGATGCCACGTGGCTGTGCCCTCTCCTGCAGGTGCTGGCTCCAGCAGTGTGTGTCGCGGGGTGAGGGGCTGTGTACCCTGATCCCAGCAGGCTGCCCCATGGGCAGTAGCACTCTGGTGGGAGCCCAGGGGATGGAAAGATGCTGGTGCAGGTTGCAGACCTCATGTGGGCATTGTGTGAAGGAAACACAGCAATTTTCTCGCGCGAAAACCCACATCATCCTGGAGGAAGGCTGATGACATCAACCTTGGGGCCACGAGGGCATCTGGAAAGTGAGTGCAACACCAGACATAATTGGTACTTTATTAATAGGTTTTCTTATATAACAATTTACATTGTCACTAATGAGGCCTTATCAATCAGGATGTGAGGTGCTGATAGCATTAAAACTGGACTAATAATTATTACTCATTATAGTGTGATTAGGCTGCTAAAACATGAATTAGGGAAACAGCAAATTCTTGGGTCCATGTTTATGTTCCCTTTTCCCCCATGATGAGGCTTTGAGTGCTACCAGTGGAAGAACTTCCTGCTGGAGTTAAGTTAAAGATCCCAAGAAAACAACAGAATAAGGAAAATAAGTTTTTTGAGTATTAAGCCTCTAAAATTAAGCTGGATCTGTCCTCTTAACTGTATTTCTACATAAATGGTAATTACAAAATTTTAAAGGGTGGGAGGTCGAGTGAATATTCCTCTGGAGGAAAACTCTGGTTCCAAGCTCTTTTGATATTCAGAAAAATTCTGATACAAAACTTATCACAAGTGTCTAGCTGTTGCTTTGTAATAGTAAAATAAAAGAAAATATCATAGTTACGCTGCTTTGAATGTTGGAGAAACTCAGAAAGTTTTATCCCGCTTCAATTAAAGACGTGAGAATTTTATCTGGTATTGGAAAAATTGTTCAAATCAAGTAGTGTGTAGCTTTTATGAACGCACATTGATCAAATTTCATTTGATGGAACTGATTTTGAAAAATATGTATCCAAGATAGAGAGGCAACTCTCCCTAGAAATAGTCTTCAGTCTATCATTTGCTTGCATGACATAGGAGGTACTGAAGAAGTAAATGCAGGGACTAAAAATATCACAGAGCATTGATCAGAATTAAGACCAGTTCCAACAGAGCAGCTCTAGAAATTAGAGTGCTCCTGGGAGAAATTAGCAATACTTGGTCCTCACAGAAGTCAATGTGCTAGACCCTGTGCTTGTGTAGATTAGCACCGAAATCAATAAAGCTCTTACTTTGTCACAGCTTCTGCCGCTGTTAAATTAAGGCAATATTTATGACAAGGCTTTGTAGTGTTCTGTCTCTTGGAAGCGTGTAGGTGGCCAGAAGGGGACTGCGTGTGGTAGAAGTGCATCACGAAACATTGGGCGTGAAATGGAGGAGGCTAATGGTGAAGGTGACATGGTTATAGCTGTACATACTCGAGCTGGAAGTACTTCAGTAGCATATTGCCCGGTCAACAGACTGAAGCTTTAAGAGGGGAGGCAGCGTATGGAGCCTTAAAGCAACATTTTCCATCTGCTGTGATGTTGGATGTTGGCATTAATTCCATAGGCTCGTGATTTAGCGCTCTCACACCTGATGTTTTGTACGCACCCCCTGGCAGCCATCAGTTGCAGTGGAGGCTGGAATTTGTCTTGCTTTAGGTGAAACAAAGTGATTTTTACAGACATATTAAATAGCAGAACAGATTGTGAAACCCCAGGCTAGGTATCACTAGGAGCTTAAGAGACTTCTTCAGGGCAATTTTTTTCTACTTCACTTCATAAGTAGGATAAGGTAAACACCTACCCTTTATGAACAAACATTGCTTTATATAAACCCACAGACAGGAGACATTTACTTACAAAGGGAAGTTAAAGCCTGATAGAAATGTGATGTATATTACTTCTACCTTAAAGGAAATGTGAAGATTTGCTTTCATTTTACAGAATAAACTTGCTTCCCACAAATTCTTGGAAAATATACTTCTTCCTTTAAAAAACTTCAGTCTAGCTGAATTGAGGTTACAACCCTAAAATGTTTCCTAACACTAATCTCACGTATTACCAGGGTGATAATAACTTTCTTCAGCTGAGAGTGGTGAACAGCAAACAGGGAATAGGATTGCTGATCTTTCATTTTCGTTCTTTCGGTCACCTTTTCTGAACATATATGCCATTAAATCTTTAGCCTAGGAAGTAGAACAGAGATTTATTGCCTCAAAGCAGAATTTCCCAGTCACCAAAATGGAGGAAAATACCAGGTTGCTGGTTTATCAAAAAGAGAGGAAATGCGTAAGATCTACCTTGTTTGCTACAGTAGTATTTCAAAATATATATCTTGAAAAAGATTAATTTCCTTCTCTCTCCTGAAGTCCTAATATGAAACACTCATTTTAAATTTCATAGTGTTGTAGATTTTTCAGTTTACATTTGTGTTTTGTAAAAGACATGCCAGTAGGTGAAGCCCAAACCAAGTAAGCATTGGCAAAGCTTTTTAAAATTTATTATTTATTGTAATGTATGATTATTTTTATGAAAAAAACCCATGGTCTCAATTAGTTCTTTATTCATCTGTCTTAAATATAGTGGTTCAGATAATTTGCTGAGACTTAAGTTTAAAATCAGTATTTGGCATTGTTTATAGTACTTTCCATGTATTTGGGAAAAGGTAAGTGAGGACCAGAGACCTGCCCCATTCACGTAAAACCCATTGCTCAAACAGTGAAACTGCACACTTCTATTAATGTACAGAAGGTTTAATGATTGTGTAAATGTGAAAGTTAGGGCATTTCCCCAAAGAATGGAAGGAAATCCTAGCTATTGACAGTTTAACTAGAAATGTCAGCTATCCCTAACAAAACGCAGACAAAAATAGGGGCTCAAGCGCTGCATAAACAAGTATCATGTTAGTTGACTCTGTTTGCATTTTGCAGAATTCAATCATTAACATATTTTTTTTCCCAACGCTTTTATTTTTCATGCTTGGAAAAAAACCGTAAGTCTATTAGGCGTGTTCCAGTCGTGGCTTTCTAAAAAATAACATGGGTACCATCATGCTGCTAAATGGTTGTGTGTTTGCATCTTTATAATATTATATGGCTTTAGTCATTATTGTCACTGACAAATCAGTAAATTAGTTTTGTTTTCTACAGTGAATGTCACAAAACAAATTTTAAAATTGTATCTTATTCAAAAAACAATTAAAAGTAGAAGAAGTTGAGACTAACATCTGAACACTTTTGTATTAATTTAAAATATCTAAGCTACAGCATTTGTACCACATTTTCCCAAAAACAACTCTTAAGTGAATGATATGTCAAGATGTGGCAGCATAGGTTGATTTACTTAATTTTTTCACTTAATTAATTTAGTTTTGTTCCAAACATTGTATTTATTTTATATCTTCTATTTCAGATTTAAGAAATTTTTGTGCTAGAATTCCATCTTTTACACCTCTGCCAACTACTTCAGTAAAAGATTTTGCCTCTTGCTGCAACCATGGTAGTGCCATCCTGCTCTCACAATTGCACAAGCACTACAGTATTCAGTCAAGTTATTCCAAATCACAAATTCAAATACCTTAGTTTTGAATTTTGCCACCAGTGTTTATGTCTATTCAGAACTCAGAAGCAATTTTCAGTTTGCTCTGGTTTTTGCCATCTTGTGTTTTCAGGCGGCTTTATGGAATAATTTAGAATCAGTGTGCTACATACTGAGGCTGGGATTATTTGAATCTATTTTTAAATACCATTAATCTCTCTTTATGTGGTTTAGCTTTTTAACTTATGGTACTATAATCAATTAATGAAGGAAGCCAAGCCCAGACTTTAAAAAAAAAAAAAAAAGGAGTAATTCAGTGACAATATTTGTTCACCTGTGATTGGTACAGAGCAGTTGACACAGAAATATTTTATCTGCATCCATGTTTGCAAACACAAAAACCTCCTGTTTGTGGTGCATCTGGGAAAAAAAATTAATTCCCAGACAAACAATGAATGTTCTTGAAATATCTGTTAAAGATTTCCAGAAATATTTACCTTGCTCAGATGTTGGAAGTGGATTTTAGTTCATCATCTCATCTGAGGCAATAGTATCAAAGGCAGCAAAACCCCTCTGGAAGTATAAAAGACACAATCAGCCTCGATGCAAGGTAAAACAAGATTATGGACTCCTTGGTTAGTGAGAAGCTTGGGTCCGGACTGTGATGTTGTCTGTCATCTCCTTCCCTCTTTCTTTAGTGCGTTGATTACAGTGGAGCCCAAGAGGTGATTTCTGCTCTTGTTTCTGTAATCTCGGTCATCCAGAGATGTTGTAGGAAGAGTAGCACATACTCATTTCCAGTTATCCCTGTCATGGTTTCTTTAAACCTCTTCAGGGAGTGAAGTGATTTCAAAGGACTCCAGGGCAGGTGAAGGGTTTCAGTCCACCATTCAGGGAGTGGAAGTTAGAGGAGGGAATAATGAGGTACTGTTATGACCTCGGGTAACCAATACATAGCTGCTGAAGGTTACTCACATTGTAACCAGCCTTCTTTGAGTACAGAGGACTTTTCCACTGTTTGGGGCAGCTGGGATTAGGAAAGGATGCCGAAGTTAGAGGCAGAGTTCCTTACAAAGTGTTCCTCTCCCACTTTTTTGTAGGGTGGCATCGCCTCTCTCCAGGGTGTCAACGGCACCACACAGCTTGGAGTTGTTAACGAACTCGCTGAGGGTGCACTTGATCCCATTGTCCATGTCACTGACGAAGATGTTGAAATGTGTTGGCCCTAGTGCCAACCCCTGAGGGACACCACTGGTCACTGGTCTCCATGTGGACAATGAGCTGATGACCACAACTCTCTGCATACAGCCATGCAGCCACTTCCTTATGCACTGAGTGGTCCATCCATCAAATTTAAGTCTCTCCAATTTGGAGACAAGGATGTCATGCAGGATGGTAACAAATGCTTTATGTAAGTCCAGGTAGATAACATTAGTTGCTCTGCCTCATCCACCAATGCTGTAGGCCTGCCATAGCTAGAAAAAAAATAAAATTTGTCAGCCATGATTTTCCCTTTGTAAAGTCATATTGGCTGTTATCAATCACCTTTGTTTTCCACGTGCCTTAGTAAAGTTTCCAGAAGAATCTGCTCCATGATCCTGCACAGAGGTGAGACTGACTGGTCCGCAGTTCCTCAGGTCTTCCATTTTCCTCATTTTAAAAATTGGGGTTATATTTCCCTTTTTCCAATCTTCAGGAACTTCACCTGACTGTCATGATTTTTCAATAATGGTGGATAGTGGCTTAGCAACTTCATCTCCCGGCTCCCTCAGGACCCATGGACAAACATTATGGGTCCCATGGACTTGTGCACATTCAGATTCCTTAGATGGTCTGGAACCTGATCCTCTCTTACAGGGAGCTCAGAGTCTTCCTTCTCCCAGTCCCTGCATTTGCCTTTCTTCACTTGGGTGGGGTGGCAGGAATACTTGCTGTTGAAGACTCAGTCATAGAAGTTGTTGAGAACTTTAGCCTTTTCCTTGTCCAGGAAAGTCAGGTCTCCCGTGTACTTCCAGAGAAGGCCCACATTATCCCATCTTTCTTTCTTTTGCTTGCAGCATATCTACAGAAGCCCTACCCATCATCCTTAATATGCCTGGCCAGACCCAATTCCAACTGAACCTTGCCTTACTTAACCTTGCCCCTAGCTTCCAGTGCAATTCCCTTGTATTTCTCCCAGGCCACTTGTCCTTGTTTCCACTTCCTGAAAGCTGCTTTTTTTTGCTCTGAATTTTCTCAGCAGCTCCTTATCCATCCTTGGAGTCGTCCTGGCATTTTTGCCCTATTTCCTTCTTGCCAGAATGCAGTGCTCCTGAGTTTGGAGGAGGTGAGCCCTGAAATTCAGACAGCATTTTTGGACTCCTCTGCCCTCTAGGGGTCTACCCCACCAGGAATTACTGAGTAGGTCCTTGGAGAAGCCAAAGTCTGTTCTCCTGAAGTCCAGGGCAGTGAGCTGCCCTCCTCACTGCCCTGAGGAACTCAAACTTCACCATCTAGTATTCACTGTATCCAAGTGTGCTCTGGAGCATCGCATTCCTCACAAGCTTTTCCCCGTTGGTGAGCACAGGGTCCAGCATGGCACCTCTTCTTGTTGTCTTCTCAGTCCCCTGTGCCGCGAGGTTGTCATTGACCCATTCGAGGAGCCTCCAGGGTTTCTTGTGCCCTGCCGTGTTGTCTCTCCAACAGACAGGGGTGGTTGAAATCCCCATGAAGACCAGGGCTTTTGAGTGTGAGGCCACTCCTACCTGCCTGTAGAGGGCTTCATTGACACTACTGATCCAGCAGCCTATAGCAGACCCCCACTAAATATCCCCTCTCCCTGCCCTCTCCTTAATCTTGACCCACAAGCTCTTGGCTGGCTCCTCATCCCTCCCCAGGCAATTCCATACTCCTCAGCTGGTCACTGGCATAGAGGGCTACACCCCCTTCTCTATTCCCTAGCCTATCTTTCACAAAATCCTAAAACCTTCCATTTCAGTTCCCCAGTCATAGGAGCTCTTTGCAAAGGTGTTCTAAGGCCGCTGGTGCATCTGGGGAGGAGACCTTCTTTATTCACCTTCTCCACCCGCTTTGTGTACTGGGGACTAGCTCAGCTAGAGGCCCCAAGAGTTTGGGAAACTTTGCTGTTTAAGTTTTTTTGTGGTGCGAAAGTATTCTCCCTTGCAACAAGATAGACTTGCTGGAGTTTTGATAACTTTGAGAATTAATGACTAGAAACTGTCTTGGTAGTTTAACTAAGTGACCCATTGAAGCTATGCTCCAAACCAATATTTTTCTGAATTATTGAGGAAGTACAAGATATTAGGAGTTTCTCATATTTTTATGAGTATTTTATAACTTTGTCCTTGCTACTGCTGAGAAACTGCATGGTTCCCCTCTGTAATCACGAGTGCCTGGAAGGCACCTCTTATGTGTGACAAAGCAGCAATCCTCCTGTTCATTCATAGCACTTTTCCTCGTCAGCAGGGTTGTTTTTAACAACATTGACACAAAAGAGAATAACAGCACTGAGGGGTTTGTAAGACCTCTCTGGAAATTTGTGGCATTTGTTTGTTTAGGACCTCCGTAATTGTTCTGGCATTTTGCTCCAGACTGAGGATCATGAAGCACCATGTCTGAGAAAATAATCAGCATGTTATCTAAATTAAAATCTAAATGAAATCTATGCGCCTTGCAATTCAACCTTTTCTTTTCTCTCTGTTTTATTGTTGGGCTGAATTCCCTCTTGTTTCAAAGCAGGTGCAGAAATGCTAAAATCTCCTAGAGAATCAGTCAGGACAAAGCGATCTATTCAAAGGAAGCATGAGAAGAAATAGGAAGAGTAAGTTCAGGTGTCACATTAGTCTGTTCTCATCCTTTTCCTCCCTTTTTACTACAGACATGACATGATAGGAATGCTGGATACTGCTACTGCAGGCAGGTTTTAAGCTGGCTGTGAAAAGTAGGAAAATCTTGTCTATGTTTGCCAGGCTATTTAATTTAAATGTTTCCATTTAATTGTAGGGATCACCCAGGAAAACTAAACATGACATTCCTCTTAATCGGCACTTACCTTTCAAAGTGGGTAGGTACAGATTGAACAAAATATCTGAAAACAAAACAAAATTTTAAAAAAGGGTAGTAAACACCATCTGTCTTGCAAACTACCAAGTTAATCTAACAAATGAAATGTAAAATGTGAGTACTGACAGGGCTCTGACCGGATCTGTAGTGTCAGACTGTTCTTATCGCACACTTGGCAGAAACAGCTGCGTGTTTGCTCCCTCATGCTGGTTGAGGACCCATACCTCAGGAGCTCCCATCACGTGGGGCAGGCATGGAGGGGCCCTTCAGGCAGCCATTGCCCTCTCAGGGGTCATATTGATGCTTTGGGAATTTGAAGTTTGACATTATTTGCTCTTCTCTGTCCTTCCATGAAGGACCTTGTGTATCTCCTTGGAAAAGCATTACGAAAAATCCATGCTATTTTAGTACCTAGCAGAAAACATGTTTGTATTCAGTTTACAGGCAGGAATAGGCTATGTCAAAGATTTATTTAACACTATCAAAAGCAGAATGCTGTAATATATCTAATTAAAAATAAAGTGTACCAGCTTTAGCTAGTTCAAAGCCAGAAAGTATTTTAATATTCTCTATGTATGTCACACTATATGCTGTAAAAGTATAATGTGGCTGCTAACTTTGTTTAAATCTAATGTTCTTACTATTGGAAACAAATGCTCAGGAGCTCTGAGAAGTTTGGTAGTTTACCTTTTCTTTTTTTCACCCCACCTCTTCGGTACTGTGTGGGAAAAACTACTCATTGTTCTTCTGGCTGCACCGTAAAACCTATACTCAGCAATTGAGAATTGGCTTGTAAGTTTTTAAGAGCCTTTTTCATATTATGTTGATGTATAAATACAACTTTTATTTTTGAGTTTATAGTGAGCCTGCAGGGAGCAAAAAAAGCCTTTTGTATTATGTCTCAGACTACGCCTACTCTATAGAACATAGAATAGGTGTAGCATATTCAGGGCAAACAAATACAATAGGCCAAGGTCTTCAGATGCAATGCTGTCTTGGTTCTGATTGGAATGAAGCTAACTTTCCTCATAACAGCCAGTACGGTGTAGCGTTTTGGGTTTCATAGAATAACAGAATGGTTTGGTTTTGGTTGGAAGACAACCAAGTTCCAATCCTTCTGCCATGGGCAGGAACACCTTCCACTAGACCAGGCTGCTCGTTTATGTAAAGCAGTGCTGGTAACACATCAGTGTTTTGACTTCTGCTGAATAGGGCTTGCACAGCGTCAAAGATTTCTTTTAGTCTTGATCTGTCCCCTCCAGCTTGTAGGCTGGGTTGGGCAAGAAACTGAGCTGGGACAGTTCCAGGACAGCTATCCTGAACTGGCCAAAGGGATATTCCATGCCAGATCACATCACGATCAGCAAAGAACTGTCCAGAGCTGTTTGTTCTTAGAAACCTCTTGGGCGCTGTTCTGCTCGTGGGAGGTGGTAAATGGTTGCCTTTGCATCACTTTATTCCATCTCCTTCACCTACTAAATGGTCTTGCATCTTGACCTACGAGTTTTCTTGGTTCTTGCACTTCCTATTCTCTCCCTTGTCCCACTGGGCTGGTGGGCTGGGCAGAGGCCAGCAGTGGTGTGGGTTGGACAGCTGTTGGACAACACTGACCACCACGACTGCTAGAGCTGTATAGCGTGTTCTACAAAGGCAGGTAGAAATGTGTTCAGGAGAGATGTATGTGCCACCTAGAATATTTTTAGAGAGATAGTCAGGAAGTACTTGAATAAATGTGAATTATAGCTTTTAAAACAAATGTGAAGGAGCACTGCTGTTTGTCTGTGAAGAATTTTTTTTTGTATGAATCATGCACACAGAGAAGAATTGAAAAAGTTTACAAGTCACAGCAACAAACCTACTACTAGTAAAGCTATTGGCCTCTGTGTCAAAAATAGGTGAAAATAAAATCATCAGTGTATTTTACTACTTCTTACTCTCTGATAGTGAAAGAAAGAGAAGTGTTTTGTTTTTTTTATATCAGATTACTATTATATTCTTCTTTTCCCACATAGAATAAGGCTGCATAGTCCCTTAAGAATAATTACGATTGCAGAAACTAATTGGAATCTTCCAGAAGCTTGTTATCCACAATCATAGGTTAAATATACTTGTCCTAAGGTACACAGTTGGAGTCACTGGTAAGTTTGTTTAATTTGCTGCTTGCATAAAACTGCACAGCATTTATACTTTCTGTTTTCTTGTAGTTTCACTGAAAAGCATTGGTTTGGCTGTTAGGTGTTTGGACTTCAAAAAAACAAAACAAAACCAAAGAACAACAACAACAACAACAACAAAACCACAAAACTGAAAAACAATCCACCACCAAAATGCAATCAAACAGTTTCAAAGACAAAATACATCAAAGTATAGAAGTTTAATAGTAAGAAATGAAGAGGAAGCAATTTCTGTGATTCAACCAGTCAATAATCCATTGAAAGTTTAGCCAGAAAATGAGAGAAGACACTGAACAGCCAATTAAGTATCATTAGTGGGTATTCTTTCCTTTTCATGTTGTGCTATAAAACATCTAAGGTACAGTGGTAATGCAAGGACCTTAGACACACAGACTGATTTTCTGCTTTATCTCGTCTCCTATCATCCATTCAGCGTGACCCATTGATGGAGTAACTGCATTCACTAATTACTTAACTATTCTTTGTGCACTTGGATCAGCATCATTTGGCTCAAAGGGCAGATAGGGAAAGATTTCAAAGAGGTTTCCTGAGAGTCAAACCTGAAAATCTTATATATTGAACTTTGTCTTGAATTGATTTTGAAAAATGAAGTTGCCCCTTTCTCTGAAATTCAGCAATTACTTCTTCAGTGATAGGCAGGACTTCTGCAAGCAATGATGGCTCGGATATAGACACCTCTTTCAAGCATTACAAAATCTAGATTTTGAAGCAATTATTGTTCAAAGAAGCATCTATATTCTCCTAAAAGCTCCCCTTAGACTTTAAGTATTGGGAATTGTCCCAGTGCTAGCTTTTTTTCTCATTGCAAGACAGAGCTGCTCAAAGAATTACATTTTGTGAATGAAGAAAACACTCAACATCCTGAGACTTTGGCTTGCCAAGCCCATTCAGTGCCTAAAATACGACTATAGTTGTTTGAGTTCAGTTTCACTGTGACATTCTAAAATGATAAGACCTTACAGCCTGTAAGAATGAACTGTTGTACATTTGGCAAATTGTACTGCTGCCAGAGCAAATTCAGAGTTCCCTCTTTGTGGCATAGTGAGATATGTGCTGTGGCTAAAAATTGTGTCATATTTTCTTCCTCTATGCCAATGAAAATGTTATTCGGGAGACCCTGTTATTACACAGCACCTCACAACTGCAGACTCCTACCTGGTGTAATACTGATGGTGAACAACAGCAAAGACTAAAGCAGGAGAGTTTGCTGAATGCATACTTTATTTTAATCTCCTGCCTTGCTCAGTAGATGTCATTATAAAAACGCTATAAATTATAAAAAATTCACATTTTTGCTGATATATATATATATATATATATATATATATATCCTCACATAAATTATAAAAAAAATGTTTTCCCAGGCTTTCCCCAGATAATATTTTCTCCTTCTGTAGTACAGCTGTTAACCTGAAAGCGCATCCTACTTGTGAACAGGCCTTTATTTTCAGAGATACGGCTCCACTTGTTCCTTTTAAAGCCGTAGATTCTATTCTTTTCATTCACTTTTTCTGAAAGAACAGCCTTATGAAAATTCTTTTGGTGTTTAGTTTGCTTACTGTTGTGAAAAGTAATTTAAGTGCAACTGAAAGAACCTGTAATTTACTATTTTCACTTCCAGCATTACTGGCAGATTAGCATTAGAGCTGGTTAATAATACAGGAATGTGCCCTGCAGATGCTAACTCTGAACAACACAATTCTAAATATTTCAAGACAGGTGTTCAAGAATCCTGCTTTCTATGTCAGGGACTCTGAGGTATTTGAGATATGTACTGCATGACATGCACAATGAAAATTGACTAAAAAGAGTTACCATATTTCCTTTGGTAAATTTAAGATACAGGGGCTTCATTTTACGTTATGCAGAAATATTTATCTTCTAGTGGTCCTTTGGGTAACAAATTATTACCTTATGAGATGCTAAGTTGGAAAAACTCATGTTTTTGCTGATTAACACACAATATCTAGCCCTGTTTTTAGATTGATTTAGATTTAGAATACACTTGTAAAGTCACCTTTGAGCTCTTCCTTTAAGTGCATCACATAGTGGGTACTTTTTCCCAGGATGTGAGCAGCCTGCTGTCTTCTGTAACACTACTGTCCTTTTTGGTTTGTTCCTTCAGTACCACTACATCAGTCAATATTAAGTTTTCCAGGTTTTTTTCCTAAGATATCTGGTGTCTTCTTTACTTTGAGAACTGTAAATATAAAGAATTTTACCGTCTCTTTTCTTGGCCAGATTTTTAGTGGACCTATGAGAAATATTTTATAATTTAAAAAAAACCCGTTATGTATTTCTGTGTCTCTGAGCAATGCCTAAATCAAACTCCTATTATAAAATTTAGCATCCTCTTTAAGCAACTTCAAGTTATACCACTGGAATCAGCCAAGTGCCCTCTGCCACAACTGTTTCTATTATGCTCAACAACAGCAGCTATGGAACTTGTAGAGGGTCTTCTAAATAAGTTTTCTAACTTCATCTTTTAGCTTTGTAGCTAAATATAGAAAATGTACAGATGCGTGTGTATTTATTGAGTTCTCCAAAATGTTTGTAATAAGGGAAGGTTTAGACTAAATATTAGGAAAACTTTCTTCACAGAAAGGCTGGTCAAGCACTGGAACAGTCTGCTCAGGGAAGTGGTGGAACCACTGTCCATGGAAGTGTTGAGAAAACATGTAGATGTGGAGCTTAGGGACATGGTTTAGAAGTGGACCTGGCAGTGTCAGGTTAGTGGTTGGACTTGGTGATCTTAGAGGTCTTTTTTAAACCAAGTCATTCCGTGATTTCTATGCAGAGCATACCAGTGTTGAGCCACCTTCAGAGGCTTGTTTTCATATAGATGCCTGTGAATGCAATGCTTTGTAGTGTGGGTCAGCAAACATTTCTGAGGCATGTGCAAACTTTGCTGATTGACACAAGAAACGTTTTTGGAACTGGTTGCGGATGCAACCGTTAGATGACAAAATTGGGAATCCGCTGGTTTATCGTCAGAAGTAGGTTTTTTTGGAGACAAGAACCATAATGTTTCAATCAATTCCTACCAAAGCTTACTCGAGACTGCCAAAAGGTTGCTTTAAAAATTACGAAGAGTGATCAACGACCTGGAAATTTAGATTATAAAGTACTGACTTGAACAGGCTTACCCCAGGAACCACATAATCCACTCCCTTGGGTGTCCTTGGATTGTCTCTAAAACCTTTATTGACTTCCTCATGTTTGAGAAGGAAACAATTGTTTGCCTCTGCTTCTCTAAGTGGTAGGCAATGGCATTCAGGTTGCCATCTGCAGAGGTTGGTGAGCTAGAATTGAAGCCACTGAAGAGCAGAATTCATTTGAAAAGCAGAAAGGGATACTGTATGCACTTGGTAGCATGGTGGGCTCTGCTTTCTTGAGGGCAGAGCAAGGTTTCTCAGGCCTTTATAATGAGCTGACCAGGTAGCCAGATCACTATTCTCACATCTTCTGCTCACATAGCAGAAAGTTACATTTATGAGCTGAAATCGGTTAGACCTAGTGAAGGAATTAATTAGACGCTGACTCTGAGCATGCATATATTTATCATACACTGTAAATCAAATTTTCATTATTTCAGATTGTGTTGATATATTGAGTAAAAAAAAAAAAAAAAAGTAAAGGAAATGTAACTCTCTCCACTAGCTGGTGTAATGTACTATACTACAATGCTGCACAACATCTGAAGGGCCCCACATTTATCAGAACACGATGCCCATGTACGATGCCCAGCTGCATTTTGCAGTGTTGCCTCTTTGAAATGTCCTGCTCTTACATTAACAGGTGTATCACACTCGAGAAGAGCTAATGATAAAGATTTCCTGGCAGCAGCTTCTCCTCTTAAATACAGAACATAATGTGTTTTGCATGTATAAGGTAGCTAATTTGTACAAGAAACACATTACTTAATAAGCTGTTGATTTGGGTATTGCATGATAAAGATGGCAATTCATTAATCAATTTATAGACAGAAATACGTTCTTGTTCAAGAAAAAAAACCCCTCAAATTTAGTTTTTAAATTAAAACAATGCTGTGTTGCTGTCATTTATTTGATTGCTCCTCAGCTATCTGTCACATGGTGAGACTATTGAAGCACGGAGCCAAACAGCCAACACTACATTTAGCTTTGTTTATTGAAATAATGAGGGGTACTAATGATAAAGTACAGAAGTGTGTAATAGAAAGTAATGTACTATGAAATAAATTTATGTTTGGAAATCAAGAAAAATACAATAAAAGTTCAAGGCTTAGATGTATTTGGAATTCACTTTATATTGTTTTCATAGAAGAATGGTTGTGACATACAGGCCATGAAAAATTACAGGAATGTGTTATGAAATCAAATTAATTTACAAAAAATCAAATACTGCCTGCAGGCTTTTCTTGAAGTACAGGAACTGGAAAAAAGGGTTGGAAATGACCACACGCTATGTAATTATTGACTCAGGTTTGCATTTTCATATAATAGATTTTTGCATTCTGTATTTTAGGAAGCCAGTGATAGTGATTGTTGCTTAAACTTGAGTCAGGGGAAACACAGAGAAATACTGGTAATGGGTATGATACCAGCATGATAATAATAATGGATTATCATTTTAAAAAGACTTTTAAAATGCGTGCACATATCATGTTCTTCCACATTCTTCACAGACACTTATCACAAGTCAACAAATCATCTCTCTTTGAAATAAGCATTTCTTAAATCTTAATGGCTTAAAACTAATAGAAATTTAACAATATTAAATTATTGGTTGACAAGACAACTTGGTGTGTGCTTAATGATAGTACAATAACAAGATGCTTTCTTTTTACCAGGTTATGTTTCAGCAAAATGACCAATAAATTAAAATGACACTACTGAATATGCCATGTGCTCTAATAAACTATCGTGAAGTTTGCAATTATTAGGAGAGCCTATTTATGTTTCATTTTGTAATACATAAGTTTCCTGACCAAGCTTGTGAGATCCTAAATCACATACTTGAACCCATTTTCTCTTTCTGAATTTCTAAATGCTGGGCACTTGTGTGTTACTAAAAAACTGAATACTTAACTAGTTGGAAAATCAAATAAACACCGGCTAGTAAGCCTGAAGTGTTGTTCATTACTTTTCAGAAATTCACAATAATATTATTTGCTTTTAAAGATGTATGAAAAATTAAATAAAGATCTATATTTTTAAAAGCCTGTTTATCTAGCACCAGTCTCTTGATTTCATGCCCAAGCTCAAGCACTTTAGACTATTTTAAACATCATTTTTCAAAATAGTTTTCTCATATTCACCCCAGTGATTAAATATTATCTTAAGAGAGAAAAGGCTAAATTCATTAAATTCTTCCCACCTCCAGAGAAATAGCTCCGATCAAAATTACATTTGGCTTCATTTTCAGTGCAGTTTTGGTACTGATGGCAGTAATTATAATACATTCATTGGAATGTAACAAAATTGTTTAAAAAATCACTGCAAATGTATCATGTATGGCAGTTGCCTGGAGACTGAGTGGGCATCATTTGCAGTCTTCACATATGCAGCAGTTATAACTTGTAAATATTTCAGGTAAGGTTTTCTACTCAGTCATCATGTTATCTTCAAGAAGAAGAAAGTTTCTGGTATGGATTTCTACATAAGATGGAATGTTAGGTTATACTTCTTAGCTCTGAATCCAATTGTTTCCATTTCAAAAGACTTCAGCATTTTCTTAGCCATGTTCTTTTCTAAGCCACCTTCTAGTGATGAGGAATGAGCAGGAGATTAAGTCATTGGCTGGGACTTGGGAGACCTCAGCACTACCCTATGAATTCTTGCCCTATAACATTGGAAATATTATTTTTTCTCTCTGGCTTTTTTTCAGATCATTGCTATAAAGTCAATTTGTGTCACGACAATCACATTCTCTAAAGTCAAAGGAGTGAGAAGAGATCTGAACCTGACCTAAGAATGCCTGGCACCCTATGCAGTCAACAGATTGTCTTTGTTCGTGGTGAGCCATGCACTAATTTCTATGACAATATCAACTTTTTTAATGGGGAAACAACAGTCAGGCCTTATGAAAATTATTTACGGAGCAAACTGAATAAGGCCATAATGGCATTAGAACATTATGAGTAAAACCAGAGACAAAAAGTTTTCTGTGCCCTAGTCATGGAAAGAGGTAGGATAATTGGAGCAAACAATATGAAATTAATAAAGAAATATAAAATAATGGGTTGTGCATATTTTGATCTTACTGGGACATTTAACCATCAAAGGTTTCTGTGCACCAAAGAAAACTAAAGCATTGATACCCTCATTGTCTCCTGAGGCTGTCTCCGCTAGAGAAGCACACTGGCAACAAGGCACACATCTCCCTGTGTGGCATCCATGAGAACAGTAATTACAAACCTGTGTCGGAAGCAGACGCTGTTTTGTGGCACAGTGGGGACCTATAGGCTGCTTTGTGGAGTAGAGGCTGTTTGCACCTGGAAATTAACATGCTTCTGAATCTGCCAGTACTAGAGTTGGGTATTTACAAAATTGAGAACTTCTTTCAGAGGAAAGAAAAAGCAAGCACAAACCTTCACTCTTCACATTTACATAACTTTTTATTTTGTTCTGTTGGTTGTGTTAGAGTAAAAACAAATATAGACAATGAAGTCTGCTCCCTAGAGAAATTTTAATCCAAAATAAAACCAGGAGTTGCAAAAAGCAATTATTTGCCAGCAAAAGGAAACTAAGAAAGTGTTTAGGTTTTGAGAAGAAAACCAGCTTATACTGCATATTAGGTGAGCATTATTATGGTTCCTAATTATATTTAATGTAATTTCCCATGGTTTTCTATCCATGAAGCAGGCACAAATATTAGGATATTAAAATATTGACAAAATATTTAAGTCGTGCATATAAATCTGAGATGCTCAGCTTCTGCAGGATAATTCCTCAACAAATACTCAAAGAGTTCAAAAGAACTACAAACATAAAGAAGAGAACTGCAAACTTCACTCTGAATAGTTCAGTGGAGCTGTTTGCTGGTTAGGTATCTGGTATCTGTTTTCTCACAGATTTAGATTCGTACCACACTAGTAATTGATTTCCAGTCTCAAGGCTTCTCAATATTTAGTGTTTCCCAAGCAACATCAAGATCTTCCATTACTTAACCATGATCTTTACACCCCCTTTTCAGCAGCAGTTACGAGCTGGGGCTACTAGAACTCCTTGACACTTGGTCATAACTTCCACATTCCCATTTTCTATTCACTAACTAAACGATCAGTGAGGGGAAAAACTGATGGTATGAAACAACAACGCTGCTTAATTCTGTCATTCCCACTTGCACGCTCTGCCCATGCTGACTTTAGCTGGACAGCTTTACTGATTTCTGACACGAATTGTATGGTCTCATTCAGGATTGGCATGATAGGTTTAAACATAGGTTGAATGTGTACTGGGGAAATCCAAAACACTTTGTGGCTCTGAGCACTGGGGCCACTTGCCATCAGTGCCACAACTGATGGCTCTGTCAGCAAGATAGCAGGGACATAGTCTTCAGAAACTTCTCAGGAAGTCCATTGTAATTAAAAGCTTATCTCTTAACTCAACGCCAAGCTTCTATGCAACAAAGAAGCATTTCCCACTGTGTAACCTTTCACAACATCTCACTGAGCAAAACGTTGACTTCTGTCTACAGCATGGTAGAGGAAATTACTGTTTTGCCTTTGTTTCTGCTGCTGCAAGAACATGGGGCTAGAGATGGTTTTTGTTTTCTTTCCTACATGCTTTCCAAGATAACTGGACCATGAAAATCTGAGAAATTACTTGCAATGGGGCTTATTAAACTTGCATAAATCTGATTTTTATGGAGCCTACACTGTGACTTTCACTTATTGAAAGTAACAGTAAGAAACTAATGTGAACTTGCAAGCAGATTAGCAGGTTCTTGCTGCAGAATGTTTTAGAATTTATGTCCAAGGAAGAATCTGACACTCAAATTGCTTAGGTGCTTAGGTTGTAGCTTTCATTTCGAGAAGTAGGAAAACAGCTTGTAGAGCTCCTTGGAGATTCAAAATGTGTCTAATTAGTCACTAGAAGAGTGACTCATTTTTTAGGAGGGAATTAGTAAAAGGAAAACTCAGACACTACTATTTGTTTGTATCCAACAGGTCGTAATGATAATATCAACATGATTTGAGAACTGCCTAATAGGCAAGGAGCCCTTTCAGACAGCAGTTTGACAAAAGCAAGTTTTAAAAATTGGATGGGATGTGGAAATTTTCAAACATATCTCTAAAAATTTACTTATTTGGATTTATAGCTTTCCACTTTAGATGGATCTATTTCCCACAAAGCTAATGAATTTATAATTGGTACATTTTAACTATTTTGTTCATTGGAGAAAATTCACTTCATATTATGAAGAAAGATTTGAGTAACTGCTATAGCAAAAGAACAAAAAAGCCTAATAGGAAAAGTGCCCAGACCCTTGGTGACTGCTGCACAAGGCCAAAGCTTACCAAGTGTCAAGAGCTTTTTCATATGATTCTCAGGCTTTCTAGGGCACATCCTGTGTAATTAGCATATGAATTCAGTATGAAACTTCAGGAGAGAGAACTAATACAGCTCTGTGTATGCTAAGACTGTACAAAATAGTTCCAAAAATATTTTTACAAAAGCATGTTGTGTCCTCTATTGTAAAAAGATACATTTCCATTTAGTGATCATGTTCACATTATGTGCATGCCACTACTGAGGTAAAATGCAAAAATATTCAAAAATATTGTATGCAATGAGCCATGGTGTTGTCTACCCTCATGTTGCAGAACTAGGGAGAGTACAGAGAAGGGATCTGTACCTCTTTCCTGATTTACCCATAAACCTACTTACTCACAAACACAGAAATCGTGACAGCGACTGTAGCATCCAAATTGCCGAATGTGTTGGAGCAAGGTAAGGTATTCCATGTTCTGTGTACTTTTTTGAGAGCTTTTTTTCCTCCTTTCCTCGAATAAAACAGTATTCCTATTATCATGAAATATGCAGTTATCAAAGGAGACATAAAAAAGCCTTTACCTTGAAACTCCATTTTATGGCTTTGAAAATACTATCCCACTTATAGCAGAAAGCACCAAGGGAAAGAGTCCTGGACTGACTTCCTTTAAAGGAATACTATTAAAAAAAATTAGGTCTTTAAAGTTATTAGGAAAGATAAGCATTTCTCAGAGCTGTCAAAGGCTTGTTAAAAATTACTTGCATTTATTCAAAGGAAAAGATGACCTAACTTTTCCTGTGAATTATTAACCTCTTCTCATAAAAGTTATCAAATGTGAACAAGAGAAGGCAGATATAGCTCTCAGGTCAAAATTCCAGCTGAGCAAGTGGGTTGAAAATACACCATGGCGTATACCAAACACAGGGGACCAAGTATCATCTCAGTCTAGACAGTTAATTTACATCAAGAATTGACTGTGCAGTTTGAGGATTTCCTTTAGGAATCCTTTGGTATCACTGCTGTGAGTCAATAGACGAACTCTCTAGAAGAAAGTAAGTACCCCGAAGTAGGGGAGGATTGAACCAGATGACCCCTGTGGAGGTACCACATTCCCCTCGACAGCAGTGGAGAGAGGGTTTCAGTGTGGCTGTGTTGCCTTCCATGAAGGCATGCATTTCAGAAACATCTTGCATAGGAGTGGATTTCTGGAGTCAAGGGGATGTGGTTGTTATTGGGAATCTTCAGGAGCAAACAGCCTCCTGCCCATCCTAGCACCCCGCTATGGGATGTACCTGCCAAGTCTGGGGATGTAGTGCAGAAACATGTCATCTGTGTTTTGTAACGAGGACTTTCACTTTCTCAAGGAAAGGGTAGGATTTTAGTGTTCTCTAAAGATCACAACATGGGAAGCAATCAAATAAGGAGTATTTCTCAGGGGATGGCTCTGCAGAGACATGTTGTTCACTCTCTGTGATATGTCTGTAATTTTGAGTTTCATCTTTTGATGCTGTTATTATTTTTTTTTTTCCCCAAGAATCACTCAGTGTAGGAGCTTACCTACTCTACAGAGAATTTTTTCATTTTAAAGGGCTTCTCAGTGTGAGAGTCCATCCAGTCAGCAGAAGGTTTCTTGTCATATCAGATTTTATTGTAGTGTGGTCTGGTTTTGAGTCTTTCAGGTTTTTCCTCAGAGAAGTGGGTCACCCTTACTAAATTTCCTTGAATGTTTCTCGTTTGGTTTAGTCTCTGCTTCCACATGCTAACTATTTTTTTCATTTGGATTATCTCCCACAAATCTTCAGGATCAGTATTGGGGTATCTCCATGTGCGCACATACAGGTACATACAAATATGACCTGTACCAGGAGACCTCAAACAGGGTGTTTACATTGTCTTTTTGAGAGAGACTGGAAAGATTGATGGCTCAAGACATTTCAGGGTGCACGTGTGTGAGGGAAGGGACAGGTCGGGCCTTGCCCAGGTGAGGCAGGGCCCCGCCCTGTGCACCCTGCCTCCAGAGCCTGTATCCCAGCCTGGCAGTGGCTGCCAGTCCCTGGCACAGCAGAGGCAATGCTCCACACCCACCTCTGGAGCCCCTAACCCAGCTCCTGAGTGGTCAAATGACCAGAAGTCCCACCTGGAGGAAGGGCACAGGAAGGCCAAGGGATATTTAAGGTTGAGCATGAGGCAACCACATGTCTTGACCCTACCTCCTCTTGGAATTTCTGTCAACTGAACACTGCTGGAAAACAGGAGTTGGTAGCTATATGTGCCCTTTTCTATATCTTTTCTGTCTTTCCCAGTTTATCTTCTAATTCCCTGTTCTTGGCATTTTAGAGTCACTTAAAAGTGAATGGACTTGGAGATAGTGAAGCTGAATGGGTTAAGTTAATGCTTTGGGAAGAGTTTCATGTTAACTGAAAGCTGCTCTAAACCTTTTGCCAAAGATCTCTCATTCTCTAACGTTGCTAGTCAAGTCTTTTTTGTTGCTTTGATCTCTTGAGAATATCTTGTCGGTATTTCTCCCGTGCATCTAACTCAGAGCACATGAAAAACTGCAAGCCCTCTTAAAAGCTACACTGAGTGAGCCTTTTTGGGCCTTACACTTTCATCTCTCACTTTTTACCTTCTATTTTTATAATAATGTCTCACTAGATAATGAGTTGCTTAACTTCATTTTCACTTTATTCCCTGTTGATGAGTTCCCTGAATCATAACCAACAAGGTACCAAGGCTATAAGTGGCTCTGAAGACCTTTCCTGCGTATGTATGTCATATCCTCTTCCCGTCAAAAGTGAGGGAATGTTACTGGATGGGGCAGAATGAGCCGTAGAGAGTCATTCAGCATCACACCTACCCTGCATAACTTAGAAATTCGCTGTTCTGGCAGCCCCTGGTGCAGAGCTGGAGTTCCAGGCAGGAGAGTGTCCAGTAGCTCCGGTACTATAAGGATTCTCAAAATCTCTTTACATAAATGAATAATAGTTCACTTGCGTGGTACTCACCTGACCATTTCCGTAGCAGGAGAGGAAATCATCCCTATTTGCAGTCTCACAAGCTGGCTGGACATGGAGCTCACTCAGCAACGGCTGGAGAAGAATCTTGAAATTTAATATTAATGACAACAGTAAATATTAAATTTTCTCAGAGATTCCTCTACATAGGTTTTATGTGTTGCTTAAATTCAAGAAGTGGTTAATTATATTCAGCAAATTTGCCACCTTGGGGCAGGAGGCGGTTGCTATTTTCCCTTTGTCTTTCAAGCCATGAGGTCAGATGAGGGAGCCACCATCTTGGAAGGCAGCTCTATTCCACAATTTTAAGTTTCTCAGTTTGTGAGATTTAGCAATTTTTAATCTAGCGATTATTTAATGTTATTTTTTGCCTGTGGCAGTTTTGCTTGTTGGTAGACTGCTCGTTTTTTTCACTTATATCTCCTCTTATTTCATTTCTCCTTATTGGTGGAAAAGGTTTGGTTAAAACAAAGGGGGAGAACTCATTTTAGAGTGTTCCCCTTTAAATGGTCTTAAACCAAGACAGCTGATGTGTTTAGAACTGGCAATTTAATTCAGGTATTCCAGAGAAGAGTCAGACACTAAAAGTTAATCTAGTCAGAGACCATTTTTTCCTTACTCTTGACCCCAAGCCTAGGTTGACCTTATTTCAGTGCCATTTCTACTAAATATTGTGAGGAAAAAGAGCAGGTTTTTCTTGGCAAAGGAGCAGCAGTCTTATCATTAGGAAAATATTTGTGACAGGTCAAAGTAACTGGCGTTCTGTTATTACTTACATATTAAATTTGTCATGATGCAAATAGCTGTGGAGGATGTAACTAGAGAGAAGTAACTTCTCAGAGGGGTTTGTGTGTTCAGTCTCAGATGGAAAGGAGTTCTGGTAAGCATTGGGAGAACAGAAGCCTTCATGAGTGATATCTAAAGGAATAACATAACTTCTCCATATGTAAAGGATATTTATCGTCCAAGTAAAATATTGCTGGCTGTAGAAATCAATGATTTCTGCTTATTGTTTCTTGTGGCTCCCAAATTCTTTATCACTGTTTTCCAAAACAGTCACCTACCTAGTACGTGTGTATTGCCGACATTTTTTGGTTTGGTTAAACAGAATTATTGCTGCCAAAGACTGTCTGATATGTGTCTCTACCTACCTCTTCAGTGCTTACCAGTCTGTCAAGCCTTATGTCATCTGCAGATCTTCTTCAGTAACACTTTAATGTTGTCTTTGAAGTAATCAGTTAATATTTAGGATAATTTTAGCCTGTGAACTGCCTTGTAGAGGACCCTGCTAGTCTCACAGGGGTTTGCCTGCCTATATATGGGGGTGTACTAAATTGAAGAGTGCCATTCCTAAACCATGGCACTACAATCTTATGTCAATTTTAAATAAAATAGTATGTTGCGCATTTAATAAATGGAGATAATCTGGTTTGGGAGGTTTTTGAAAGTGACTTTTGTAATTGTTTTTTTCAATTTCTCATCTCCTATTGAACTCTCCTTGCTTATCTCTTGTTTCTAAACGAAACTCATAATACTAAACATGGAAAGTTTCTTTCACTGTGTGATATGGGTCAATATAATGATGTGATTCAGGTGCAAATTGAGATTTGAAATGAAGCAGGGTGCTTTTCCTGTGTTTAGGTAGCTGTATGTCATTTTTCAGCCTGGTGACACAGTCAAAAGTGTCTAAAAGAGAATATAGTTAGAAAAAAGAAAATACATTTAATGTACTAAAGGGGACCTGCAAGAGAGCTGGAGACAGACTTTTTACAAGCGATAGGAAAAGGTGTAGTGGCTTCAAACTGAAAGTCAGCATCTTTAGATTAGATATTAGGAAGAAAAAATTTACCATGAGTGTGGTAAGGCACCGAAACGGGCTGCACAGAAAAGCTGTGGATGGTCCATCTCTGGAAGCATTCAAGACCAAGTTGGATGGAGCTCTGAGCAGCCAGGTCTAGTGAAAAGTGTCCCTGCCAATGGCAGGGGAGGTTGGAACTGGATGTTCTGTAAGGTCCCTTCCAAATCAAACCATTCTGTGATTCTCTGATTATCAAAAAAAAAAAGTGTCACGGAGCTGAGAGTGCGCTCATGGGTGCATCTCTGTGTCTGTATCTGCACACACACACGCAAAAGCTGTCTATTATTGACATAATTTGTTGCTTAAGAAAACAAAGCCAAATAAAAATATGTTTTTCACAACACAGGTTACTTATTTCCCTCTGTGTGTTATTTGTATGCTGTAGCTGGCTTCAATGGCTTGCGTCCTCCCACACTGGTGTTGTATGGCTGATTTCTAGCAATGCTGAGTACAGTTTGGTTCATTACGTGTCTCCTCAGAATGGATTATGATTACCAGGTTAAAAGGAAAGTCAGAGAAACATTGACATTTTTAATAATTCTCATGATTTTGCACTGCTGTTTGTGATTAAAAACCTAATTTCTCTGTGCCAATTTTTTCTTCTGAAATTCTTAATTAAATACGGGGAAAGAGGCCCTTACTCAGAACATCTCACAATGTATTTTATTCCAAATTTAGATATAGCATTAATACTTTTTGTGAGAAGTAGTAAAGTTTGGACAAGAGTGCTTACTACTTAAATATGTGGGAAAGCAATCTGCAAAAAAATAATAAAACTAGTAATTAAAGCAAATTATATTGTCTTGGGGAAAAACCATGAACCTTTGCTGCATTTGCTTATTGAACTGCCTGATGGAATAGGAAAGCATGTGGGTAGGAGATTAATAATTCAGTCTATAATACAAATAATGTGATATATTCTACTGTGAAGTTAACATGCACTATATATCACATTGGTGTATTACTACACAAATACACTGTTATAAGAGGGAATTTAAAACAATTTGGGTGATAACTTCCATAAGGAAGTAGGCATCTCATTATTTCATTCAGGAGTGAAAATAAAATGCTATTTCAGCTTTTTAAAAGATTACTTTTACTGTCTATTGACGTGATAAAAAAGGGGGAAATTTTAGGTACATTATCCGAGTCCTGCAGGTGGGGATATTTTCTTTCTCTGTCTTTTTTTTTGTTTTTAATTTTAAAAGCTTGGAGAAAGAAAGAGAGATTCCAGGAAACCTTTAAATTTCCAATATCTTTGTTTTTTTTCCTTTCCTCTCCCATGGATAAAGTTCATAAAAATCTGCGACCAGGAAGGTCAATATGTTTAAATAGAATTCAAATCTGTATCCAGGCCTACTGAAAATCCCCTCTGCCAAAATGCTCTGTACTCTGTGGTACAAAATAATGTTTTTGAGTTTCTTTTTGGGTAGACAACTTGACATGTACCAAAGACATACAGATATAGTAAAAAATGTTATACTTTCTATATTGCATAAAGCAGAAAGGGAGTTAAAGAGCAAAGATTACAACTTGACTTTCTTTGCTCTTATATGATAAAAGCGTGTCGTGGTGTTCGCAGGGGCAACAGCTAACACGAACTAAAAATGAATTTTCTTTTTCATCTCCAGCTATAATTGACTTTCATCTTCTTTGTTGCCATGGGCTATTATTCTGTACACCTGCACTCAGCCAGGAGTACAATGAAAAAGAATCAATCTCTGAAAAGAAAGTTATCACCAGCCAATAACATTGGGCCACTTTCATGGGTCTTGCAGTGTTTCATCCAATTGCCAAAATGCCTGGCCATTATGAACTGGAGACAGTCTCTCAGCTGCTCTTCCTGATGAGCACAAAATCACAGTGTGTTACTCAGGCGATCTAGAATCTGGTATTAAAGCAGTGGAATTCATTAGGGCAAAATGAAAGCGGTGTTAATTTGTGTATCCAGAATAGATTGTCTAAACACTGATGGACAGGAATGCATGCAAAGCATTATTTCTGAGAAGATGGGTGAGTGCTTCTGTATTCTCTGTGCATCAGCTTTTTTGTGTTCAAAGCTGCTCGTGCTCTGTGATTTTCTGAGTTTAAAATTCAAGTACTGCAGAAATTTATTGATTAGTAGCAAACTGCCAAGGCTTTCGCTGAGAATATTTGTGTTCTAGGCTTTTAGACTGCACGTACAAGTATTCTTATCATGACTGGGTAAGCATTGCTGTTAGATTCTGTTTCCTGGTGTTGACATTCACAATTTTAAATGATCACTCTGCAAATTTGCCACATTAGATTCATTTATTTCAGCAAATATTTCTGCTATTAAACTAATTTGCTTGAATGCAAATATATAGGTGAGCTGGATATTTTCAAAATAAATATAATCAGTTTTTGACTGCCTTGAGAAAGTATGCTTGCATTTTGTGTAGAAGAAATATATAAAATATAGCATCACTACTAGAAGTATGATATTTCCAGATTCACCTCACAGTAGATCTGAAAATAATGAGTCTGCTGAGTTGTCAGTTCAACAGTTGCATTTGCCTGTTGGATACACTATAATGATTGACTTGATCCCTACTCTAAATCAAAACTGAATAGTAGTTTAGGATGTGTCATAGCTCTGGTACAGAGCTTGTTGTCAGGAGGGAAGAACTGCTTGTTTCTCTGCAGAAGGACTTCATAATTGGAAATATTATAATGATTTTTTTCCCACTCTTTAAAATTGCAGTTGAAAAACATTTCAGAATTGATTGTAAAAAGCTTTTGAAACCTTTTTTTTTTTTTTTTTTTTTTTTGGTGAGAATGCTTCTGCCAGAACTCAATGACAAACAATTAAGGTGAGACCTGTTATCGCAGGTAGACTTTATTTCCACAGAGTCCAAGACAAATCTGTCAGCGTGAGAACCAAACACAAACCCCCAAGTTCTTCCAGCTTAAATGCAGCCAAGCCTACTCCTTGCACAGCTTCAGACACCATGGTGGTATATCACCTTTCACAAGAGAAACACTTTGGAGAATCTGCATGTGCTCAAGAGAAGCTCAGAGGGGAATGAGTCCTGTGAGAAATGTACATTTTACGTTCATTTAAGGGTGCGTGAGCTCTCACAGAGGAGGAGCTTAGCAGAGCGAGTTGTCAGCACTTATTTGGACAGACAGCAATCTACAAGCACAGACAAAGATTTAGACAGCTGGCAAATCAGACGTAAAGAGGTTCTGCAGATGACCGAGACATTTAGAAAGGACTTATCATGTGTTTAAGCAGGAACTGAACTCCACAGATTGACACACACAATCTCAGCTCGGATGATGACACGCTGCATTTCTGGGCTAGCAAGTGTCAGTGTCTTAAACTATTTTGTTTTCCCCAGTTTGGTATTTCCACCTGTGGTCTGCTCCTGTGACAGTTTGGTTGGTCTGTCTGTTTATAAATCCAGTGTGACTGCCTGTTTCCGAAGTATACCTGATGTCAAGGAATGAAATGGGATGAAAGGAGGGAAATGAAAAGTCAGTTAATGGATACACTTGAAAACTTTGATTCATTCTTTTTTCACGCTCTTTTTGTGAGGCTTGGATTATAGTTTGGTTCTGGGAAAAGCCAAGACCTTGTGCTGTTCCTGAGGCTATGGACGTGCCCAAGTCTGATCTGTGAAAATGGGCTGACGTGCTGTCTCACGACATGCAGTGAAGCCTAAAATCTCTAGGGAGCGTTCTCTGGCTAGCTCATGTGGGTTAGAGAGCCTGGCTGAAATCACCTGGCTTTGCAGCCCACACACTGAGCTGCAGTGAAGCTGTGATCACATTAGCCTCTGTCTGTAGATGGAGCCATCTTCCTGCAAACCTTCCTGCAGTCTTCCTGCAAATCCTACTTTGAATCTGCCTGGTAAAGCTGAAGAGAGCTTGCTCCCTGGGTCATCTTTGCAGGTTCATTTCGACTGAGACTGGTCTAACTGAAAAAATTATATCTGATCTTCTTGGAGATATTTATAAAGAAAAACTTTAACGATAAGACCTTGCCTAATCAGAGTGATTTCTTTTAAAAGTGTTGTGATTAGATGTGGTCAATTAACATCGTATTCCAAAACTACTCATTATAAAGCCAATTATATCAGAGCCAAAACCTCACAGTTCCTTCTGGATGCAATGGAAATAAGTCATATTGAAACAAAATTAACTTTTTGACTGCATTCACAGTCTGTAAAGAGTCCCTCAAAAATGAATCCCTAGGCTGCCTTCTTTCCTAGCGCTCCCCACTGCAGCCTTTACCTCAGGCTTTCACAGAGCTCTACCAGCCCAGCAATTCCACCTCTTCAGCTCAGTCCAGAGAAGCTGATTGCTATCAATGTGATACCCTAGATTTATATCCTAACATTGGAAATGTCAGGTGGTGTTTTCCCATTGCCGTGGTATGCTGCAGCTGTTTTCAGAACACAGGCCAAGAGCTGATTTAAATTATAGCTGTAGTGCCATCAAATGTGATTTCACTTTCACAAATCTAAAAGCAGAGCACGTGCCAAATGGTTCCTGTAAAGCAGCTCCCATATACCCTCCTCGTGCAGCTGAAATGCAGCTTTATCTAGAAGAGGGAAATTTCCTCAGACACAAGCAATAAAACAATTTTTAAAACGATAAATCTGCTTAATGTTGACTACTTGTACACTCGATAAAATAAATTGAAGTTATAGTATATTTTTTGGTAAAGTATTAGCAGATAAACAGCTTTCTTTTTCTGCTGTTTAAGAAAAGGAAAGATTAGCAGCAAGCAGGTACATGATCTGTGCTTCCACTGACCCATTTATTCCTTGCTCCTCATTGCCTGTGTTCCCTACCTTTCCAGGGTTCCACATCTCTGCCAGTATTAGGACTGTGTTTTGAGGGTTTTCAAAAATAACCATTTTCGCTGGATGATAAATCAGGAAGTGAAGCTGATCAGAAATTCCCAAAGGAATATACTGATATGGCAGTTTTAGGTATTGCACCTGAAATCACTTCTCTTTTGGTCATAATACATCAAAAGTCTTCCCTAGGCACACTGATTGACATCTCAGTTCTTATTATTTATGTGGATTTTTTTTTTCCTGGAGCAAATTTAGTTACAGTTTTTACTTTTTGGTTCTTGGAGAAGAATCTTACCTTGTTGTCAATATTGCAATCCATTGCTTTCCAGAGGATTAGCAGTAGCGAAGAAAACAGCATCCCAGGCTTTCTTGTATGTTCTAAACCTGAAAACCTTCTCCAAGACAGAGCAAATGGAACAACTGCTGGAGTACCAGGCTCCATATAAGCAAGTCAGCAGATACTGTCTTATTCACATACTTCTCTCTGAACTTGTTTTCTTTTCTGAGGCTACTCAGTAATTCCTTCAGCTTAATGAGCTAACATTTGGCAACCACTGAGCAACTTTGATTTAACGATGTGACAGTCTTAAAAATCTGCAGCAAATGTGCTCAGAGCTGGCTGCTGGCACTCTGGCATCCTGGCAGGTACTGACTTCAACTGAAAACATGCATTTTGTTGCTGACAGAAACTCCACTTAGCTTCTGTGTTACTTGTACTGTATGTCAGCCTCTGTCAGTGTGGGACTGCTTGCTGTCATCACATGGAATTAGCCTGAGATATAAACTTATTGGCTTGTGGGTGTTAACAGCCAAGGGAGATTTTAAATTCAGAATGATGTTCCAAGGATAAGGAATTCACTCTGTGTTTCCAGTCTAGTTGAATTTTCTAATATTTTAAATATTGCAACCATACTTCTTGATGTTTTTAATTCAGGCTTCCCTTGATAATACAGTTTAAAAAAATCTGAAAGCTTATCCTTGGGAAAAAAAACCTGCATTGGCTTCTAAATAATTAATTTGTAGTACTGAAGACTATTATGTAACAGACCCCAAAGAAGTATTAGTATTCCTTTCTAGAAAGTGACACTTCTCAGTATTATTATTGATTTTCTCTGACACAATTGTAATCCAATTGTCCCTTTGATAAACCTCATTCAGAAGTCAGTGAAGACAAAGGTTGTGAAACAGAACCAGAATGGAAACAACTGAAAAAACTGTTAGGAAAAATTAACCTCCTGTCCCATTATTCATTAGTACTTTTTTTTCTCAACAATCTGGGGGACTTACACATGTTTCTTAGGATCAGAAAACAGATCTTGTTACATTAGCAAAGTCATATTTAGGTGAAAAAAAACCTCCATACATGTCTTTGTCATGTAGAACCTGATGTTTACATCTTCTCTTTTTTTTTTTTTTTATTTTTAGACTTAATTTGAAGAAAATTTAGAAGCGTGACTATTAAACCACTCAGGTGCTAATGGGGAAATAATATTCTGATAGCACTGGCAGTTCACTCTGAATGTCATCGAACAGGAGAGTGGAGTTTCAGGAGCATGTATCCAAAGGTCTAAGTGGTTTTGGTGATAATTACAGAATATTTTCTTTGGACTCCATCACTGCAATTATCAGCATCAGGTCTGCATGATATTACTATCTCCATATTGAGTTCAAGTCACCCTAAAAGTAATTTCTTTTCTTTCCTTATGGAACTAAATAATATGTCATCCCGAAAATTGATGAAATGGATACTAAAATCTGTTTTAAGTCTGCTATAACTAGGACTTATTTTTCATTTGTTTTAATTTGTGAAAACAAGGATTTAAGACAGAAATGAGTTCCAGTATTGTTATTTGAGTTGGGATTTGGCTAAAGACAGAATTTCTTTTAAAAGCATAGATAAATAACATAATTCTGTGGTTTATAAATGGAATTCTCCCATTTAGTACTCCCAATAAAATCATACGCCGCTCCCCCTCATCCCTCCAACTGGAGGCACAAAAGGCAAAGATCACAGGCTGACACAAGAAACCGGAAACAGCAATGACCTGAAACAAACAGTAACAGCAACAATATTAATTATAAGAGGTATAAGAAAAGAAACTATTCACAGAGAAAACAAAAAACCCCAATAACAGATAATACCAGATATCTGCCTCTACCATGTGTTCTCGAGCAGACAGAACCCTGTCTCTCTGGGTGACTGTCCCTTTCCCTTGCCCCAGCAAGGACAGGAGGTGGTATAGAATAACCTAGTGGCCCTGCCCTCTGCTAGCTATTGCAAAATTAACCCTATCCGGGACAGAACCAAAACATGCAAACTTAGCCAAGGAGCACTTAATCTCCACGAAATTAATTGAAATGGCACTAGAAAGCTGAATATATATATATATATATTTTTTTTTTTTTAATCCTTATCACAGAAGAAATTCCTAAATAAGTTTCAGTGCCAGACAAGAGCAAAACAAGGGATGTGCTCCACTCTCTTGCTCAGAGATCTCCCTAGTGAAATTGATGAAGGTGTATATGGTCCAATGTTTGCAGCCACATGCTTACATTTTTTACCTTGCCCTCTCCAGGTTAAATATTAAGCCCATGTTTTTCCTAGTGATAAACCTTACTTATAACAGAAAAGATCAGAAACTGATTTTGTTTATGCCTTTACTTGTGTAACTACCCTATTTTTTGCTAACTGGACTTACAACAGACTGATAGTAAGATGTTGCTGGTATTTGCTAGCATTTTCTGTAATGAAGGTGGACAGTCTTCTCTGGATGACATTCTGTTCTATACCTAGGAAGAGATGAGTTTCTCTGGCTCCCCAGACACACTTATCAGTGAGTAAGATTTGGCTAAAGAATGTGCTATAATCTTTTGCCTTTGTGGGAGTACAAATAACGTACTAGATTTCTCATGCAAAGAGATGCCAGGAAATTCTTTGTGTTCCTGGAGATTTCAATAGTCTGCCAAGATAAGGACCATTGATTTGATTTGCTATCTCCTGTGTTCTTTGAAAGCAATCCTATTTTTTAATACTTTTTTTTGTCACATGGAATATGGATGGGGGATGGTAACAAATATAAAAAATATTTACAGTTATAGATGTATGTGTTTATTTTAAAAACATTCAGGAGCTTTTGTTAAACTATTAGTCTTTATCTACAACCAAAATAAGGCATATATTCACGGATTTTTCTGTGGGCTATGGACTGGCTTTTCTGCTTTCCTATGTAAACTAAGTGTGCTTTTTTTCAGTGAAGTTATAGCTTTCAAAAGATCTCCAATAAGATTTAATTGCTGGAAATTAATTATGACCTTTTAATTTGGTAAACATGACTAAGAATCATGCTACTTCATTAAGAATAATTAAACTATTTATTTGGTCTCTTGAGGAGTGAGACAGTACTTCTCAGTCTTCTTGTTGCACAGGAGTAGCCCTTTCACAACATCACTTATATCTTTTGTGCTAAAGGAGATGTCTGTTTACTCCTGCCTTTTCAAATTCAAATTGAGATCTCTTTGCTAACTCACATAGCTATAACAGCCCCTGACAATAGTCCATATCTCATCATTCCAGACCAGCACCATCTTAAAAGAGTAAAACACTGATGTCAAGAAAGCCAGTTTGACAATTGCGGGTAATGTGACTCTGAGTGAATTTTAGCTTTTCAGCCAAAAACATTTGCAAAAAAAGGTAAGTTCCGTCATCTCCAAACTATTTGCAAATACAGTCAGAAATTATCAAATACTATTCATAGCCTGGGGGAGGGGACTAGAGGAGAGAGAAGAAAGGGGAAAAGAAAGGCAAAGGGGCAGGAAAAAAATGGTTTGCAGACATAGCAGTTGCATTCACTTTCCAGAGTGTGCTGTGGTAGATGTTGAATGACCCATGGCTGGATGTGCTGGTACCCACGGGCAGTCACAGAAGACTTTCCATCCAACTATTTCTATGTACTAAGAAGAAATAAAATAACAAGAGAAAAAAAAGTGAAGATATTGCAGATGCCTACAAGAATGTACGTAAAATGCACATGAAAGATGTACTCCACCTTGTGCCTTGTTGTACTGCATTGTGGCCCCACTGCAGGGATATAAAGTTACTGTGCATCTTGGTGCGGGAAATCTCTCCCCTCTGCTCTTCAATCCCTATGATTAGATTACTGATTTGATAGCAGTACTTTTTGTTTGCTTTCTCAGAGTATTTCTGTTTTGTTTTGCTTTAATATTACATTTATCATATCTTTCATAACAAGTACATCGGGGTTCTGAAAACCTCATTACTGCTCCTAACATGGTACAGTGTAATGACTCTGTTTGGTTTTGGGGGTTTTGTTTCTTTTGCTGTTTTTTCTCCTCTTCTCGTTTTCCTTGCTCTCCTGCCTCTACCTAACAAAGATTCACTGAAATAGAAAGCAGGCTTGTAATAACTGCCTGTTATGTTTTTGCTTAATGTACTGTGCAAAATATGACAGGGTGAATGTTAGTGGATGTAACAACAGCCAAAATGTTTCCTCATTCCAGCTGATGTATCCTCTATATGCAATAGGTAGAAAAGATGTTAAACAAACTGAGAGAGTAAGTCGTAAATCTACAGCACAGAAAATGCAACTTAACTTTTTTTTTTCTTTCCCTGAATATGAAAAATGTGATGAAACAGTGTAGTATCTAAGCCTATTTTTTTTTTAATTATTGCTGTCTTAACTTTCTTGAATATTCATAATACAAATATTTTTTTCAATATATACTGCAGATATCTTTGTGCCATATTGAAATTTAACATGATTGCTGGCCCCTTCAACTAGATGCTGTTTAACTAAGAAACCTCTGTGTTAATTTAATTCAATTTAAATCATTCTTAGCATCCTACTAACAAGCTCTGTTAATAAACCATTCCAGTCCGACATACATTTTGCAAATTGCAGTCACTGTGAAAACATTATTCAATTTATCTAATTGCTATACATTTACTTTAAAAGCTGATCTGTCACAACACCACATGTATTTCTTACATTTTTTGATAGAATATGCTGTATTTCCAACCCCATACACAAGACATGAAGCAGTTGCTGTCACCCATACTCTTTCTGTTTCTGGCTTTGATTCTTATACTTGAGAGGTATCTGCATGCCAATTTTTATTGCATTGCTAATCCAAATATATTCATCCTGGATGCATTCATTACCCCGGGCTATCTTTGGTATTCCAAGAAAAGATGTGGCATGATGTATATTCATTTTTTCAGTTCTATAACTCTATTTGTTTATTTGTAAATCAATCTAC
The DNA here is from genome assembly GCA_013397755.1 of Cnemophilus loriae. Classification (NCBI taxonomy): domain Eukaryota; kingdom Metazoa; phylum Chordata; class Aves; order Passeriformes; family Corvidae; genus Cnemophilus; species Cnemophilus loriae. The sequence continues at coordinate 685,806 of VZTF01002170.1, forward strand.
TTCAAGCCTCAAATTGAGGCTTGCAATGTCAGATTGAATCAAGAGTCAAGCAATTCCCTGGCTTCTGTTTTGACAGAAATTCCAGGTTTTTCTGCAGACCTTTGCATAAGATTTACTCTGGAAAGAAAAGGTATCTCTGTAGGTGAGAAACAGACAACTATATTAGTAAAAGCTGCCAAGCAGGCTGACTTAAAAGTCAGCCTTAAGTGTAAATTTAATTTAAAGGCAGTGACACATTTTTTACATTTAAATGAGACTCCAAGAACCTGCTTAGGGAAGTATTGAGAGCTCAAGGCACTACAATTAGCATGATCAGATGCTTCTAGAGTAATGGATAGATATGCTTATTTTGTACATGTACAAATGTGTGTAATTGCATAATTGCTTCAACAATAAAGGTCCTGCAGGATATCTGCATATGGAAACTTAATTATCGTACATACTTTTTCTGGAAAGAGTCAGAAAAAACAATAAGTCCAGAGTTGTGTGCAATCATGTGTGCTTTTCCATGTTTTGAAAAATAAGCTGTTACTTTCATTGAAAGAAAGCACAAAGCTGTTTAAAATGCCAGTTTAGTAACTGATTTATATTTCTGGATTCATGCTGTCCTACATGGCCCAGCAGTAGATACAGAGGAGCCAGCCGAAGTCCTCATTCCAAACAACAGTTTTCAGCACTGCTTTCGGATGTGGCTTTGGCACGTGGTACTTACAGACGATTGCGTTGCTTTGTACACGTCTCCACTCCCTGCCCATCTCTGTCATAACTCCTATCCTGAAAGCCTGGGTCACTGGTCCAGCAATGCTTCTTACTGCCTACAACAGGGCATTACACAGAGAAAACTTTTAGGTATTCACAAACTACTGATTTTAGTAAGGATGTTGCTAGTAGCCAAAATTTTCCTTTGCTCCAAGTGCCGGTGGAAATGGACTAACAATATCGGCTGATAGGATTGATCCTTGCTGTTTTCTGTGTTCTGTATGTTCAGAATACATACTGGCATGTTTCCAGTGCAATCACCAAATGAGCAATCCCATGCAAACTTTATGGAGTTTTTAAATAATTTATATTTTGACTGTATAGAAAAATATATTTCACAGTTAGCATTTTTCATACAGTTGCCTTTTGGAATCTTTAAATTCCTTCTATGCAGTTGGAAGAAATTTTATTTTTCTATCAGGACAATAAAACAACCTACCCAAGTGGAATATTTTAGGTTATACCACAATACTTCTGTTTGGTGCTGAATATTAACATTTCTTTCAAAGCTTTTTCTCCTGAGATGCATCACTGAGCTATTTCCTCTGCTTATCTCTTCAAGAATCTGAAAATGTAAGATATAAAATGTATTATCTCATAGGAAATTTTTCTGTGAATTATTTTACAGGACACCTGACTCTGAGCCTTTAATTTTGCAGTCATAACAGTCCTATTTAAAAGCTGTGGAACTGTTTCTTGCTTTCTCTTCAATTTCCACACTTTCTTTTGGACATTCATAATTAACAGAAAACCTCAGATTTTATTTGATTTCTTCCTAATCCTTTCCAGAAGCTGTATGAGAGACACTCACTTCACAATTCTGCTGACCAGACCTGGGTAAATGAGTACTTCTATCAGGAGGATTCATGCCTTTGGAAAGGTTTAGAAAAAGGTTTTGTTTGAGAATAAAAGACAGACAGATAGATGTTAGTCTGGGAACTTCAAGAAAAGAGAAGCCTATCTGTGCCTCTCTAATTCATTATGCTGCAAATGTTGAAATGTTTTCCCCTAAGCCTTACCCAGCAGAGCTAGTATTTACAGGGCATTACATGAAATAAGATGTTATGCCGTGGGGAAAGCATGATGGAAAGGGAAAAAGAAGATAACTGCACAATATGAATTTTAGGGGAAAAACTTGCTATTTTCCTCACAGGCATACAGAGTAGGTGGCGTGCAAATCAAGCCTACCAAAAAAGATCAGACTGATCTCAAGGTTCAGGTATACATTTCTAGATGGAGCATGCTTCCAGGCAGAAAATATCTTGACCGATGGCTGTTTTGTAAATATGAAAGTGACACAAAGCTGAGGCTGACTTGCTCTTTGCCCTATCACTCCTCTCAGTGCATGGGCTTCTTGACTCTCATTAGCAGTGCTTCCGTCTTCCCCGTGGCACCTATTAGGGACTTCTTTTGAAGATACCAATTAAAAATTTGAAATGCTAAATTTTTCAGTACTGGTCGAAAAGGAAGGCTTATATGGAAGCTGAAAAGATGGGGAAGCCTACCATTTGCTAAGTGCCTGTGTACTAAAATAAGCAGGGGAGTATTTTGGAACTGAATTTCTGGATTTCAGCACCTAAATTCTTCTTTGTCTTTGCCTTTAGGGTGCATAAATACCTCAGCTAATGATGACAAGAGGTCTTTTCTGGCTTGTGGGAATTTCATGGTGATAAATGCATTTAGAAAGAACTCACACTGTCGTGGATCCCACGATAAAAGAGGCCAGCAGGCTGTCTGCAGGGACATGATTCGGCTGTTACAAGCTTTGTATTGGGCTATAGCCACCTTGCTCTCTTGCTAACAGCCAGCACGAGACCTGTTAATAACCAGATTGAAAATTATCCAGAAAACAATCTTTAACTTGCACATAACTAAATAAGATTTTTAGTTTGGAGAATTTCCATCATTCCTTCTCCTTAAGTTTTGAGATATTTTACAAGGTGAAACCATAGTCTAAACAGAGAATATGTAATAAAATCTATCTTGAGGAAAAAGAAGATGGAGGCAATTTAGGTAGTTTTGAAGCATTGGGTTTTGCTGCTGATGTTTGATTCTGTGTGTTTCAAAGCAAAACAAACTCACAAAGCAGGGAAAAAAAGAAAAAGAAATGAAAATACAACTTCTCTCCGTCATCTTGTGTGTCTGGAATTTCCTTTCCCTGTAGCCTTGCTGCTGGGATGCTACAGGCACAGTGTAATGGCTTACCAGCCACTCTGAAACTCAGCAAACTTTTCAGCAGCCTTATGTTGTTTAAAGCATTGCTTTTGGGTTGGAGTCTCATGGCTGTGTTGCGAGGGGGTGGGTGTGTCTTTGCTGGCTGAACTCAAAGTATGTCAGAGAGAAATCAGGAAAAGAACCACAAGACGAAAAATCAGGAGAAAAATAACATGCTGGAGAAGCAATAAGAGCTGGAATCAAAGGCTCGTGCCAAGTATTGTCAGAACTAGTTGGAGCTGGTGGAGGGGAAGATGCCATTTAATTTCCCCTCTGCATTGAGTCTACTGGGATGCATTTCTCAACCAGAATAACAAAGGCACTGTGGTAAAATTAATTTCTTGCACTTGCTATAGTTGTGGATGTGCCATCTCCAAAAGGCAGTGACAGGCCCTTTCCAAAATATTAGTCTCCGGAGAGTGGCTCATGGTAATTTCAGTATCCTACATATGACCCCCTTTTTCAGAGCTAGATGTCATCTTGCTGATCAACAGCCTGGTCTGAAACAGTGAGATGAGTTTAGATCAAACATTTGCAGTTTGAATCAGACTTTTCTGTTATTTCAGTGTATTAGGGTTACTTTGGAGAGAAAATATAGAATATAGACTGAAATGGACTTTGACAAGAACAAGGGCTATAGGGTAATTATCACTGTGTGACTAAATAAGACTTGATCTTTTGACACGGTTCAGTCTCCTCTCAACCTCTAATTGTATCTGTTGTTCTGCCTTCAATCTGCAGCAATAGGTTAATATCTTTTAGTAGCTGAGCCATTATGCCTAAATAAGGGATTGCAAATAAATAGGGGTGGACAGTTCCAAACATACAAATAAATAGAGAGGGACAGCTCTCAACATATGGCAATGAATGCAGCCATAAGGCCTAAAATATGTATTTTAATTGCCAAATTTCTGAGCAGCTTCCAACTGGCTTTCATTTGGCTTCAACTGTATGTCTGACAGTCATTGTAAACGCAGCTTTTGTGCCATATCATTTTCATGCTCAATGGCTAGTACTGATTCAGGCAACACTCATTTGCTCTATAGCCTGAGACTGTTCAGAGAAGAAATATTTTATGTTTGAACTCGGTGTACTGAATGTAACTGTTAGTGCAAAGTAGTAGTTCATGTCGCTATTACTTTCCAGGTTAATAGAAAGGTAATCATTATTAATATCTGATACCAAGTCTCAATGCTCTCTCCATCTTTTCAAAGATTCCTTGCTAATATTCTAGAAATATTACTTGACTGTCCAGAATTTATCAAATTGCCATCCAGTGTTAATCAAGCAAATCTTAATAATTTGTGCTTTGATGTATAGTAGCCATGGTGGCAATTCAATAGAAAGAGCCACCTTGAGAGGAGCCGAATCCATATGGCCTTTTTAATAATCCCTTTTTCAATTCTTACATAAATGAGAACAAAAATCGCTTCTCCTAGGCTAATCTGCAATAAAGGAAGATAGCAGTGAGGTGGTGAGCAAGCAAGCACCTTGGAAGGCTGTGTCTAACAGCTGGGGTTATTCTGGACAGAGAACCTTCCTGGAAAGGCAGGGGAAGCATGAAATTTGAGGTTATTATTCCTCTGACTATTGCTAGGGAAGGAAGCCTGACAAAGGCCGTGGGCTTGGGCTGATGCTGCTGGTTTGGAGAGGATGTCCCAGCCCTCCCTCCATCCTCCCAATGGAAGCAACAGTTGCTAAAGGCCCTGCAGTGAGAAAAAAGGGATCCCTTAGAAAATATGTTGTTCGTCCACCCAATTGCCATCTCCTTCTGTACCGACCACGTAGTAAGCCTGCCACTTTTTTTCTCTCTCCTACACCAGATAAGGATTTTCCAAATATTCTAATGCCCTGTATTTTCTAATGCCCTATAAGTGAGACCTGATGGTTACTGTCTCTACGTTCTTATACTGCTAGTTAGCTCTTGAGTGTGCGTTAATATAAGATTAAAAAAGATGAGTAATATAAGATTAAAAAAAAGAGGACTAGTACCACTTTTTAACTTTAAAAACACAGTTTTCAGAGTAACATTAGTACCTAACTACACAAAATAATCATGTCACTTAATGTGAAAAGTCAATTACCTTTTTAGAATTGATTTTGCACTTTAAAACCCCTTCTGACCAAACACAAAACATCTTCTTAGGGGTCTTCAAGCAGGATATAATATCCTGATGTCTCTTGATTGAGCCTCCTCTGCTGATAGTCTGAGTGTTATCAGAACCAACCAAGAATGAAGACTAGGAAATTTAATAAGATGCTTCCTAGAAAAAATAGGTTTTAGCTACAAAATATTTTGCAACCAAGATTAGGAGGCCAAAGCTTCCAGGGAAAAATAGGTAAAAAAAGCACTACGGTGAGGACACTCTGTGCAAAGCGTGTTTTACAAAGTTATTTTGAAGGAAAACATGAACAAAAATATTCCTTTTATGTGGGAGATCATTTTAGCAACATTTTAATGCCAGAAGTATGATACCTGTACACTGTGAAATGCACCCATTACATGAAATATTGTTTATAACTGGCAACATGTAAGGTAAATTAGCATAATAAATGTAAATACAATTTCTGTAATTATGCCATTGCAAATCTTAAATTCATTCAGATAAAGAGTGAATCTGATTTGCATCTGTAAAATTAAGTTCAGTATTTCCAGTGAGGAAAATCGGAACCTCTAATGCAATCCTGTTAATTGGAAAAAGAGAGGTTATTTTGGATATCATATAACAACATGTTATCTCTTTCTTTTGAAGTGACAGAGTGAACAACCTGGGCCCTTCTTTCTTCTTGCTAAAACAGATTATTTGCTTAGGGCCTTTGTATTTACCATTTCCAATTTTCACCTGTCAGCTCTAGAATGTAATCTAAATTCAGGTACCTAAACAGCATTTCATTTCATCCTCAGTTTTTGTTGTTTTTTTTTTTTCTGTTGCTTCCTTCGTTCATGGGGCACTACTAAAGCACGAAAAGGTACAAAAGCAAGGAAGGCCTGCAGGGTGATGAGAGCTGCAGGTCTGACCTTACACCCCTGCAGTCAGCTGGTGCTTTTGCCACCTGTTTCTGTTATGAAGGATGGTGAATGGCATCTTACGTGTTAATGGAAATTCTTTCTGGTAAAAACCTCTTTACAACTTGTTAGTTGCATTTGTCTTCAAAATAACGATGGTTTAAAATAAATTGATAACTTTCATGAAAACTACAGGGACTGCTGAATTGGAATGAGGCTGTCCTGCATAACAGCACGAGTCAATTTTAAACCTCAAGTTTCACTCTGCTTTTGCAATTGGAAATAAAAACAGGTTATAAATTGCAGTGGTTGTCACCACCAAAGTAATAACTTACCTTATAATCTTTATAAATTAGACTTCTTTTTTTACATTGTAACCTGTAAGCTTTATCAGTTGCTAATCATTGTTTAGATAAGAGTTTTCATGAACATGATTAATAGTTTTTTGCATTTTCCTTTGAGGAGATGTCACATATTTTCAATGTCTGGTTGGTTCAGTCTCATGTTTTTTAGGCTTTTGCTAGCAATTTTAACTACTACTATATGAAATAAAGAAATATGAATAAATGATGGCTGGAGAATTCTATGAAAAAGGGTGAAATAAAATCCTTGTGAAGGAACATACAACAAATAGCTTTACAACTTGCTTAAAAATTAAAGTATTATTAAAGTAATTTTTATAATAATAATAATAAATTCCTGATTGAGAGAGGTAATAAGTGAGATCTATGGTTACCAAGACAAAATGGTCATTTTATCTTGCTATGTGCACATTAGTTATGCTTCTGCATGATGCCATGGGCCTGGATCGTAGTCAGTGTAACAACAAAATAAAGATAAAATAATAGAATTTGAGTGAGTTTTAGTAATCTTATAGATTTATCTCAAAGCTCTAGTGTTAAAGTATTTCTTTATGGAGACTATTGCCAATGTGATGACTTGGAAACACCAACTTTTATACAGACTAGCAGAGGCTGGAAGTGATGTTTTTTAGATATCATTTCAATGGTTTTGATCTTAGAGTATCATAAACTATTTGCATACCTATGCTTACAGTGGTTCTCAGTGGAGAGAGCATTTTCTTTAAGATGTAATTAATTTTACTTAAATCAACATTAAAATCCTCCGGAGTGATGGAATTTTGGAATGAATTCACTAGAAACACAATGATACTATCTTTTGGTCAGCTCTACAGAGGACAACTGCAGAACTCAGTTTAAAATAGTTGTTTTGATCACCAAACACTATGTTTGCATGCAAATGGCACCTTGGAAAAGATTAATACCTCCTTATTATATAAAAATGCTTAATATTTTTGGAAGATAAAGTAAAATTTTTAAGTTATGGCAATACTTTGCAGATTAAAGAGAATCCTTACAACTATTTTTCCATTCTGTAACTATTTTATATATATTTTCATGACACTATCTGCTCATATTTGAAATACTCTTATTTTTAGTTTAAGACCTTAATTTAGAGAAACTGACAGCTCTCTTTAGCACCTCTGGTAGACAGATCTAAGAAAATATAGGCTTTTCCACACACATATAGAAAATTATAGCACTGCTGCTCTTCAAAAGGTTAAGGATGTTTTCTCCTATGATATTTATTACAATCACACCCTGGAGCTGTAATCCACTGTGCCAAGTTGACCCTCACAAATAGTTGTGCCGAAAGTGGTGTGAGTTCCACCCCACACCAGTCACACAGAATAGTGGCAGCAGGCCCAAATGCTCAAAGGGTTCTTTTAACCAGATTCTGGATTTTGTTGGTTTATGTTATCATTAACAATGCACGAAGTACTTATTGGAACTAATGAAATGATTGCAAGCTAGAAAAAATGAATTGATTAATATGAAATGTTAAACGGAATGGCGATGAGCTTATTTCCATTGTAAATAATGGAAAATAAATCCAATAAGTGTCTGCTCTTTGAACTGCAAATGAAATGAGCTCAGCTCCAAATCAGTTCATGATAGCTAGCCCTAAATGGCTTAGAGAGGTTTCCTTGAGCCAAAGCTAACAAAGAAGTCATGATCTGAATATAACTTGCGGCCTCTTGCGCACTAACCAACCACCCCCCAGGGATCTGAAGTGGGTAGGTTTAATCATGACTCTGCTTTCATTCTACCCGGATCAATTTAACTCAGGATTTTACATCTTTTTGTATCTTAATTCCACTTTATGGCAGACCTGAGGAAAGTAAGCTGCTGTAGCAAAAGGTCCTTTTTTTCCCCCTCGTAATGATATGGGTGAACAGGACTTGTGCTGACCTTTGCTGATAGCCTCCTCAGTGGAAAAGCATGTAGTTTTACACATCTTTTCTCTATCATAATAATGCAGACAAGACGAAATAGGAAGGTTAGTAGATCCTATCTCTGTTCAGTGACAACAGGGAAATTTAAGAGCAGAAGATACATATCTAGGCAGAGCTAAAAAATCCTGGAAGACAGTTAAAAGGAAAATAATTCCTGATAATTAAAAATTTTGGGAGGCAGACTCGCAATGCTGCGTGTTTGAGCACTGGCATAACAAGAGACAACGGAATATAAAAAGGAAAAATATAGTTTTGAGTTATTAGCTCTTATTCTGGAAGATTAGGTCTTATTCTAAAAGTTCCTGTGTGACACCAACTCTAGCAATGTTGAAAATTAGCTTTTACAGGAGTGTTTGCTGTATAGAACTGTCTGCAGAAAATCATTCCTGCTGCATTAATCTTCTGCTTGATGAGCTTTTCTTCTAGAATATATAGCAAATATTTAGCCTATTTATGAGACTGTATTTGGTTAGATGCTTAGACAGAAGTTTGGAGTTATTTTTCTTGCTTCAGTCTAAGTCGATTGTACATAATTCATATGAGGAACATTTCCTCATATTCATTTAAGTTATTTTATTTGTTAAACAGTTAATTCTCAGCTAATGATAGTTACCAGTATCAGTCATGTTTAATTAAAAAACAAAACCAAACCAAACAAAACCCCACACAGCAAAACTAAGAACCTGTAATTAAAACGTTTAAATATTCAAGCAATGAAGTAAAATTCAATCAGGGTTGAATCATAACCTGGTCATCCATAAGACATTTAGATTTCTGTGTCTTGATTACTTATGTCACATACGAAGTCGTTCCAAACCCTTTGTTGCTTCATATTTTCTCAGTCCTACATTGCTTTAATCAACATTAATTAGACTATAAGTCTGGCAGTGCTGACCTATTTGAATGCAACAGGTTGTGTTTTCAAGGCACCAGGCCAAAATTACAAGCCATCATAAATTCCTCTTGACTCTTCTCTAAGAGATATGTATGGCCACTGAAGTGTTACTGATGCGAGGTCTCCAGTGAACTGGTGTCTCACTAGATACACACCTCAATTTATTCATATAGACCATAAGCAAAGAAATGACACAGTAAATATCACAAATTTTGTTGTTAAGGAACATCAAATATTTAAATTTCTTCACTTTATTCGAAAGCGTGGCATTTGGCCACTGAAAGATGACATGGACCACTCACTGTATGGCTTATATTTTCTAGAATTTAAAGTGAAATCTGAATTCTGTGGCAAATTTAATTAATGGACTCTTTTTTTAGCTAATAAATGCTTTGTCTTTGACACTTTCCTTACTGGATTCTAGTTCTTCTGATGACTAATAGAAATAATTGTGGCAGTTGGGATCAACGAATAGACATGGTGTGCCACATTTGCCAAATGCTGTCCTTGAAGCAAAAAGAATTCCATATGTAACTACAAAAATTGGGCGTTTCTCAAGTGATAAAAGAACTACTTTGCTCCAAGGGAGCTTCATGGGGAACCATCTGGCTTCGCAAATCTTCAGCAGTGAGATTTTCCTTGAACAAAATTTATCCGATTTTTCTCTGTGAAAACCATACAATGTAAGAAACCCTTCATTATTGCATTCATTTGGTGCTCCTCGGTAGTCGAGATGAGACTGGGTGCAAAACTGGGATTCTTTTTGTACTAGAAAGATATGGATCTTGTTTTCAGTGCTTGGTTAAGCACAATGTTTTGCAACTGTAATCTCCATTTCCTTCAAAAAACCAATTTCAAGTGGCAAACAGCTTTTTACTTTTATTGAAGGATTTCTTTCAAATTCCACTACTCTGTTAGCTAGAATACAAGTTCAAGAACTCAAATTTCTGCAATCCAACTGCAAGAATTTTAGCTATTCTATTTCTTGCAGTCTAGGACGTAATGCATCTCTGTTTAAGATGGATAAATACTAAATGGTGATCTTTGCATTTTAAGGCATGGCTCAGAGTTTTTCCTATTACTGTATAAAAAAGATTCTGGAGCTATAATGTGAGATCCTTGGGAATGGCTAGCATAATATTTCAAAGCAATTTTATTCTGATTATAGGCAAGAATAAACTGGAATAAAAGTTCAAAATTTTTCTTCAAAATTTTTTTCTGAATTTTTCTTCGAGTAGGTACACGTTTACCCTCATACATCTGGTTACAGATATTAAATCAGTTTGCTGTTTAAAGTGGTTTTACACACTAAGCTCACTCAGTGAGTTTTTAAAAGGGCTTAGGTACTTTGATACCCTTGGGCAGCACACAGGAGAGAACAACAAACTTCTCAGGAGTTTGAAAAGCGAACTTTTATTGGCAAACCTTAGAGAAAAAGGTACTTGGCAAATTTTAAAGCAAACATCCAATCAAAGAAAGACACTTCACAAAGCATGCACCTAGCAAAATCTAACCTGTCCTACTTCAAGTTATCCAGACTCTGAGAAGAAGAATTTAGGAGAAGAAAGAGAGAGAAAGAGACAGAAAAAAGGGTGAAAGATCAACAATATGGTGTGCCAGTGGCTTGGTAAAGAAATAGAGCTCAAGATGATATCTTGATATTGTACATAATACCTTGTACATTCTGACACATCGTCAGTACCAACAATGAAAATACATTTTAATTTTGTATATAATGGGAAGGAAAACTTCGTGAAATTTATCTATTGTTTTATCTACAGCAAAACATTCACTTCTGATTGAGACCATTACACCCAAATAGTGGAGAACTGATATAGAAACAGTCTCTGAAATGTCTGGCCATAGTTCATCCCTGTTGCACATGTAGGAGAAGGCAGAAAGCTGCCTCAAGGGAGGCTTCACCACACTGGCTCTGACAAAGAAACTAGTTTGTGTTCTCGGGACTTCTTTGCAAGTCTTCATCTGGAGAAGATAGCCAAAATTTATATTATATAGGAAAATATTTGAAATATGAGGATTCAAAATAATTTGAGATAAGCTCTCATGTACTAAGAAATTTAGCATCTCTACATCACCTCAGAAGTTACAAAGAGAAGAAAAGAAAATTGGCTTAATCCTAAAACAGGATTGTTTTGCAGGTTGTTGTAGGAAAGTGTCTATGTTTTACACATTTTTTCTTAAAATTAGACATTAAATAAAACAATGTGAGCTGGAAGAGGCACTTTTTAAAAGAGATGTAGTAAAATGTATCACTCTGCATTTTCAATAAATTTGAAAAGAATGCCGAATATTGCTTCTGGAACTTGTTACCGAACAGGTTATATTTCTGTAAGAAGTCTATGCAGAAGTGGGAGAAGAGACAAGTGAGAAGAGGCTTCGTCAGCGTCATAAGTATCCAAAAGCAGGGCGTCTAGAGGATGGATGAGGCTCTTCTTGGTGATGCTGAGCAACAGGACAAGAGGAAAGAGGTAGAAATTGATGCTCAGGAAGTTCCACCTGAATATGAAGAAGAACTTCTTTACTGTGTGGATGACTGCACACTGGAACAGATTGCCTAGAGTGTGGAGTCTCCCTCACTGGAAATATTCCAGAACCATCTGGACGTAATCCCGTGCCATGTGCTTTAGGATGACTCCGCCTGAGCAGGGAGGTTGGAACAGGAGACCCACTGTGGTCCCTTCCGACCTTACCCATTCTGTGTGGTTGCATGATTTTGGGAACCTGTGAGAGTTTGTCTCTTGCTACCGGGCCGGAATAACCCAACAAGTTTTCTCGGCGCCAGTACACAGTTTTAATTTTATTTCATCCACCAATACTAATACAAGAGCACTCCAGGGCAAGAATTTAAGATGATTCATTACAATACTTTAAAAGATGAAAAAGAATCTGTGTGTGTCAGTCATCTTCACGGGGCAAGGAATAACAAAAATTAAATGCACACAGGAACGAGTTTTCTATTGTCAGTGATGAAAGTGATAATCGCCCCAAGTCAAAGCAAAATGACAGATGAAAGGAACCTATAGAAAATCGCCTAAGGGAGGTCCTGAGGCCAGTGCTCAGTACCACATATACACGTGCTAGACTGATGTTTAATGAAGCTCTGGTTGACTCTATAATGAATGTTGAAGGCTCTCTGGAGCATCAAACATCATTTAAGACTGCTAGAAGCAAATGCTTTATTTTTGTTTGGTAGCGGCAGGGTGGAGAGGGGGAAGGGCAATTTTTGAAACAGTTTTTCAGCTCTTTTAATGAATAAATTAAATTTGGAAGAGGAGAAAAATCCCTTCATGATGCAAAGAGAATTAATTTTTATGTTGTATTTGTAACATCTTAAGACACATAAAATGGAAGAGGAAATAGAGCAGGGATAGCCTAATGGGTTAACGAGAAAAATTAGACTGAAGTCTCTATTATTTATGTCAACAAGAGACTACTCTGACCCTTGTGATATAAGGAGCAGCCGATAGATTTCTAAATCATGTCTGTATGGTATGTGCTTAAACAGCTGAAGGTGAAAAAGGAATTAAAATAGATTCTCATCCATGATTTAATATGGATGTGATGACTATACTGTATAAATGTACCTTCTAAAGACCTTTGGGACAGTACAACACTAAATAATGGTTCAAGTTATATATCAGTAGTTGTGCTGAAGCCCATAGCAGTGGCAGGCAACATTTCCTATCTGTTTTGATCTTAGTCAAGTTATTTATCTGCCTTTTGTGGCTCTCCAGAGACATTTTTTGATGTTAACATCACTACATCAGCTTTTGTCCAATTGTTGGCCCAAATTATATCAGATTTCCTTCTCTCCTCCCCCATTTTTTTTCCAGCACACAAATTTAGCTGTTGCTAGAATCATTTTAAGAAGAATATGGTCTAATCCAGCCTCAACTAGCAATTGGCATTATTTGCATTCGTAAGGCTTAAAATGTGTCAACCCCCTGGAGAGGTAATACTAGATTCCTATCTACAATTTTTTGCTACCTTGCCCAGGCATGCAGTGTATTAAAGATACAAATAGAAAAGGATTCTGGAAAAAAATTTAAAATCTTATTGACCACTGGCAAGCGTCACCACACGTTTATTGTAATGGGAAAAATTTAGACTTTAAGTGAATGCCAGCTCTTGAGATGCAGAAATTTGTGGGTTCACCTACTTCAGCTGGCAGTTGTGTGCCTACTTCCCACACAGAAGACATAGAAGAAAGAAAATTTTTTCTTTTTATTCTACAATAATTTTTTTGGTATTACCTACACGTAAACTATTTTTACCATCATTCCAAAAGAGGCATAATTTCCTTCAGTGAAATATGTAATAGCGGTCCCACATTGTTGGGTCTCCACATTCTTTGCTCACAGGTCATCTTCCGAGCTCTATACCACCCTGAAAACTCATTAGTCTTTCTAGGCATTGAATCTGGTTGAAAAATTATGTAGAGCATACATAAAAAATTCAGAGTAGATGACATAACATGGATGGGCACGGATGACGTTGCAGCAAATTTAACCCTTCTATATAATCACCAGATGGTAGATTTTCTGTTTGAAACATAAAAAGTGTGGGACCCCCTCACTCCAATACTAAGACCTGATAGTTTACCAAATAGTAGTCTTTACCCCAAGAGTAGCTGGGAACCAAATCATTCTGGAAATGTTAATAAATTTAATTGAGGGTGAAATATGGCAGAGCAACAAATTGCCAAGAACAGTTTTCAGGTGTTGGAGAACTACATTTCCCTTTTACCCTGGTGAGCTAACAAAGTCTCATTTCCTTCCATCAGGCTTGCTTCCACCCTACAGATGAAATAGAATGTGGGATAATCAAACTAAACATTGCCAAACCTTCCCTTATTACATATTTTTTATGTAGGACAGGACCAAAGAAGCACACATGGCTTCCTGAAGCATTTTAGCTATTGCTAAGGGAATTTCACTCTGTTTCTGAACAAGTTTGAGTAAGCTGGACATGAGTGTATGAATCCGGGGTGGAAACTGAATTTAAAAACTAGAGGTCAGAATAAAAGTTAGAGAAGTATTTTAACATAGTGATTCCAGGAACAGAGAGCCTGTGATATGTTTGACAGCATTTCAAGTCTTCATTTAGTCAAACATCCTCCTCATGCCTAGGAGTGGTCCATATAAAAAGTTTTGTGTGAGAGTACGAGGCAAATTCCTGTTGGTAAGTTTATTCCTTTCATTTCTCCTGGCATACTAACATTTGTTCAGAAATTTTTGTCTCTACTTTTCTTATAGTCTTCTAATCTTGTGTAACTTCTGCTGGAGATGGCGACTAAACTCACAAGTGGAAAGCATGCTTCCCAAGAGGAGTTTATATGCAAAACCAATGTATAACATCTGGAGTGTTACTGGGAGGGGTTACAGAGTACCATAATGTATAATTTATCAACTAGGATGAAGCAGTACAGTCTGCTCTAAATTTTTCATTATATATATATATATATATATATATATATATAGATATATATATATCTACACACATATATGTATGTATGTTACTCTGAAGTCTTCATTTTTAAAAAACAGAGCTCATTTTAAGAAATAAAATAGACATCTAAAGTGCAGAGATGTCAGACAGACTCTTTTAGAGCACGGTCAAATAACAAGCTTAAGGAAACTGAATTTCTGCATTTGTGCATGAATTAAAGAAGCAAGAAAAACATTTGCCACACTGGCAGAGTAATATGAGATTTCAAACAATACTGATACTCAGAATACAATGCTGTTATGTGTTTCAGTGATTGCTTCCCAGGGAGTTTCTGCATAAATTTACTCAGTTTGTATATAAAAATTAGCTTTTTGTCTTCTTTAACAGGCTGGGGTCATACTTATTACGTATGATTTTTTTTAAGAGGATATTAAGGGATCTTCAGTCCAGCCTCAGCATCTGCTGTCATCAGATAAAGCCCTTACTGCTAGGCTAAGAAGACCGTACAGTCTTTGTCAAGATGGAGCTGAAGGACCTCAAAAACTCCGTTTTGATCGAGAATGAGACACAGAATTAAACAGTTGGGTGCTGTGAGGGTAATGGGGTGGCCCTGAGGTGTGCTGGAAGCCTCCGGGTTTGTAAAATGAACTCCAGCCTCATTTCACGGTCTGGGAGGACCCTCAATCATCTGTGAGCTGCAGAAAGCCCTACTCACTGAAAGGACAATTTGGAATTTGTTTTTCTAATATTCTTAATTTGCTTGCCTATTTAGAGAGCTGAATCACTCATATTTTAAATCAAAAGCAAACATTTATTTTATACTGCTTTTTAATTGTATTTGAATTGCAAAATGCCCTATATTATATGCTTTGTTAAGAATACTGCACATTATTATGAATATGGTTGTTAGCAACAATAAGGATCAAAGCTTGTATCTCAAAATAGTGTTGATTACCATGTTATTCAAACACAAGTATAAAATCACATATATAAATTTAGACATGCTCAGACTGCAGTGCATTACTTGCCCTTAATATTTCCAGAAAGACACAAATAAAATCTGAATGGTAGCTGTGAAAAAACCCTTGCAACTTTATGATTCATTGGGAAGGAGTGGATATACAAACGCATTCACAAAAGTTTACATTTCAGAATAAATTGAAATGGAGTCATTTGCAATCCTCCTCATTACCTTTGTAAGGTGGGAAAAGATCATGCTCACACACAAGTATATGTATTTTTCCTATCCCTTCTGGGATGATGTAGAACAGGAAAAACCTCATGAGGATCAATTTTTTATGCGAGCAAATCAATGCACATGAACAGTGAGGCTGTTCATTTTCAGGTCTCCTAAGGGAACAGGTTTTTAGATAATTGTATGACAAAAAGACCTTTTAGGATCTATGAAAACACACTCCAAAATGTCAAATGTATAGCAGCCATGCATCACCTGTAGTGATAAAAGCAGT
This sequence comes from Cnemophilus loriae, assembly GCA_013397755.1. Lineage (NCBI taxonomy): Eukaryota > Metazoa > Chordata > Aves > Passeriformes > Corvidae > Cnemophilus > Cnemophilus loriae. The sequence continues at coordinate 701,936 of VZTF01002170.1, forward strand.
ACACTCTGTAACCTTTCCCGAAACAGATTTAATAAACAAATTATCTGAGTTTCACAGCACTGTAAATGTCTCTTGTATGGTACTGTTAGGGAGTTGTGCTCAACAAGTAATGGTGTCCTGTTATATGTCAGGATGTTGTGGTTTGCTTTGGGATTTTCTGTGGAAAGAAAATGGAGGCAGGGCATATTTGGTGGATGCCAGATGGGACAGCCGAGTCGGGGGAAATTAACTACAAAGGAAGGGTGATCAGAATTTCTTAATTAGGGTGTTCTTGCAATTTGGTGCTTCAGAAACAGGCAGTCTACAAACCCACATCCCCCCCCNTGTGTCTTTCATCACCATAGCCTGCCACTGAATTAGATACCTGCAGCTCCTACGCAAGGTGATGAAGTAGGCAGGCATCCTAGGTTAGTATTATCGGAATTTATCACATCAAACTCAGAACTGCAAAAGAGGAGTGAATTTCTTACCTCATTCCCCTTCACTCCTCTGTAACTCTTTTTTATGGAGTGCGACAGTTTGGGGGTGGATGAAAGTGTGCAAGTGCTTCCACCGAAACCAGCCCTTGCTCTGGCGGTAGAAGAAATCTGCATTTCTGTATCTCCCCCTGCAGCAGAAGCCCATCCTAGTCTCTGCGTTGAAGGCCACCACCTACCACCATGGGCCTCTCCATGGGTCTGCTTCCTCAGCCGTAGATTTGGGGCTTTGAGGTGAGAAAAGGCTTAGACATGCCTGGTTTTCAGGCTCCTAGGCAAGGCAGCAGCCACAGCTCAGGCACAGCAGAAGCAGAAACTCACAGACTCCTGTTCAATGTTCTTGTCCTTGTCAGATGTCTCTCTATTTAGCAATATGGCATTTTGCAACTTTGGCTGGCAAAACTGGGCAGCAGTTTGTCACAAGGATTAAAACCAGCAGGTTTTGGCTTAGATCACTACATGATCAATCAACTCAAGCACCCCCTAATGAAGAAAGATGAAAGCTTAAAAAAAAAAATAGATCATCACTTGCAATATATGACAAGGTTTCATATAATCAATGAGCACAACAAAGCCACACTATGCAGAGAGTATACTTAAACAGATAAAATTAATTGATTCTTTATTTCACAGAATGTAACAGGAGTTACGATGCATAATAAATCATGAAACCATATTTTTCTATGTGCTTGCTGACCTCATGTATTTGCAGTACGTGTATTACTTTTAGAGAGTGCATTCCTGCTCAGACAAGCCCTTAGCATGAGCTAAAAGAAATGTGTGATGTTGTTAAAACTAAATTTTTGCTTCAGGATATGAAGATGCTGTACACGAAATATGCAACGAAATGCCTCTGTGATACTGAAGGCACGGTTCTTACTCACATTGCTAATTTTCCTTTCAGACATGCCTAAAGATCTGTCAAAGGTTGATATATAGACATCTATGCAGATGGAAGTGAACCATGGGGATATCTGAGCACAGCAAAATCCCAAGCCATGTCCCTGCAGCAGGAGAACACACGTAAAGGTGTACAGTAGGTGTACTCCTGCCTAATTACAGGAGAGAGCCAAACTGAACATTTACTTTTAGGTGTATGATGGATTTGATGTAAACATGTAGGTTACATTACAGAATGTTTAGCAGCAAATCAGAAAGAACTTTGGCTTTATTATCATCCCAGGACAGTCCTGTCCTGAATTATCACTTGCCCCAGTTCCTATTGGAAAACAAATTTTCATCTTAAACTTGAGAAATTTTATTTGCCAAACTTGATAAGGAACAAGTTGCACGTCATAAGAGTCTGTCAGTAACTTATTACATAGATGCTGAGGTGCTGAGTCAGTGATGAGAATCATTATGGGTATTTTTCCTGGAGAATAGCAGACCTTAACTGCCCCTCATAGATAGATAGATACTTACATAATATATGTTTATACACACTCACACACACACACACACACACACATATATATATATAAATAAAGGGTTTTTTTACTACAATATGGATTAACAAATGTTATTTTTACTATAGCAGCTTCTGTTTCCTCCCCCAGTGTTTATACAAATCAGACGAGGAATGAATTTAACATGGCCTTATCTTTATTATTTCAGTCTTCAAACTTCAAGATCTCCTGTATCATTAAGCCTGTTCATCATGTTTCAACCTATTTCAGCCAAATTTTGTTAGAGTTGCCAAATCTGACACAGCCAGGAAGAAAGACAACTACAAAATGTGTTGCGTCTGGTTGGGAAGAGAGCCAGACTATTAACAGGATATTTTGGGAGACTAAGTGAAAAATTCAGTATCACCTGTGCCTTCCATCCCCTCTCTCCCTTCTGATACTTGGAGACTTTGAACAGATATTTTTTTTATGAATGCGTAACAATCAAATAGTGGCACTAAATTGAGAGATGTCTTCACGATTCACGTAGAGGTTCTGCTGCTGCCCATTTCTCCATTTTTTAAAAATATACTTGAATGACAAGCTGCTGATAAAAATAAACACTTTGTGACAAGGGAAGAAATATGACTTGAGGGTGCCAGTGTTGGAATGAGTATCACACAGGTCTTCCATCAAAATGTTAAATGTGGAATGGCATCTAAAACTGCATAGCTCAACAAATGGCCATTATACAGCCCATATCTGTAATTAGGACACCCTGCACCTAGTCATGTAACTGTGTACATGTATGAAGCCAAAATATTCTTTATATCTTAAATTTACTGCACCAAAGCCTCAGCTTCCAGGCAGCAATGGATTACTTTCCTAAAGGATGTCTTCCTAAATCAATTTTCTTCTTATCTTCATTGGATTGTTTTCACAGTGTGTCCCTAATGCTCTATAATTAAGCCATACGTTTTTATTTTTTGGTTTTGAATTAGTTTAAAATAGGAAATGAGAGTTTAAAAAGATTTTCATTCTGTTGGAGTATTCTCTACATGGTAAGTGTGTGTGTGAGAGTATGAGAGCATGCAAGACACCAAATTTAAAAATAATGCAAGATGACAGAATCTTCTATTCAGGATTTAGCTTTCCTTTCATTAAACAATACCTGGTGATGCTACTTCCTTTGTATAAATCGCCAGAAATTAGTTTATTTCCTTCAGTGGGAAACAGTTAATTCCTAGCAAAGTGTAACATTTTCTACTCTGCTTTTTGTTCATATAATATCTTCCATTTTTCACACCTCCCTGTTCCCAAACCCTGAACCTTCTTCACAGTTTGTGTTTGTTTTGAAAATGATTCCCTTCTGATCTGATGAAATGGCTTTTATAAAGTGCAAGAGCTTTTAACTCCTCCAATCTTTTCCTTTGATTCTATTGTTTTAATTTTTAATGAAGATTTATTAATAGTTTTAGGGGGTCTTAGAAATTGCATTTTATCTTTTACAGAATTTGAAGGGACTTTTGTGGGCTTTGCATTATTAATGCTGTTATTATCATTGCCATTATTATTAATTGTACCTGTTTACTTTTACCGGCATGCATTTTTTCATTTAAATCATCATCTTATAAAACATTAAAACCACATTGCAATGCACGAGTGGCAAGAAAGCCAGTCTAGCTTCACTTATAGCCAGCATATCTTTAGGTGTAATCTTTTTAAAGCTACATATGGAAAGAAATATCACCAACATTCAGATCGTCTTTAAAGAATACCCTAATATTCCAGATGTGGAACTAAAGCTGAAATTTCAGAGTGTCAAGGCTGTAAATTGTGGGAACCAAGGGAAAGCCTGTGGAGTGATAAAAAATACTTCCAGTGGAAACACATTAGAAATGAAAACAGAAATATAAACAGAAATCTTGCTGACCAGGTTTTTTTTCTTTTCACTTTCTGCCTTCTCTTGAAGTCTGGTATTGCAAAAATACACCAACTATATCTTTGTGCTTTGTATTTGGTCCCAGAAGCACAGTCCAAGCATCTACCTCTAAAATTACAGTGATGTTTAGAGTAAAGATTTTCTACTCTCTATTTTACATCCTATGTTTTGTAACAGAGAGCTTGACTGCCCATAAACAATACAGTTTAACTGCAGAAGCTATACTCATTCATACAAATAATACTAATACCTAATACTTCCCTCCCATAGCCACTCGTAATTCCCTTAGCTGTGTCAATAATATCCCGTGGCAGGAAGCTAACAAGTTCATTATACACTATGCTTGATCCTGGCAAACAACAATTAGTTTAAATTTTTAAATTAAGAGGAAAGGGTAGATAAAAAAAATCCCCAAAAACCTAAAAACAAATGCAAACCAAACCCACATCAATCTAATACTTTTTTTATTTCCTAGTAGCCAATTCTCTGGGAGTTTCTTTGGTCCATTTCATGGTCATTTCTGACTCCATGCAATAAAAGCTTGTTGATGCTTAAACAGTGTTTTGGTGCTCGCTCAGGAAATTCACTGTGCAAAAGTCAAGTATGACCTAAATATTATTAATAATTTGTTGTGGTGTTGGGCAACATATGTTTGGCAAAGAGCAGGAGCAATAAGCTTTGAAGAGTCTATGTGTTTTGAGAGAGGATTTTTCACAGGTGCTAAAGCTGCGTGGGTCTCAGATGTTCTTAAGGATCTAAGACAACAGAATATCTCTCCAAACCATTAAAGTTTGAAAAGCAAGTGAACAGATGTTCACTCTTTTAATTTAATATTTCAGGCAGCTGTGTAAATTTACCCCGTTGGGGCTTTTCAAAATTTTTTTTCCACCTTTTTTCCCCTCTAACATTTAAAAACTAAGCTAGGTTTAAGGTCAGGCCTGATGACAGGTTGAGAAGGCTCTGGCAGCTGTTTAAATGTTTGTGACATCTGGCTCAGAAGACAGGACTCGCGTTTTCTGGAGCTGCTGCAGCACAGTGTCCCTGTCATTTCCCCAGGCAACTTCCCCTGGTGAACAAATGAAGGTACAGGTAAAATTTTCTGGGTTTTTTTGTTTGTTTGTTTTGGTTTTGGTTTGGGGTTTTTTCCTAGTTAGTTGATTGGTTTGGTTTTTTCCTTTGTTTTTTTTGTTTGTTTGTTTTATTTTGTTTTGTTTTGTTGTGTTTTTTTGTTTTGTTTTGTTTTTGGTTTTTTTTGTTATGTCTTCTTAAATGCCTCTTAAATGTCACAATACCACCAAGGTGGTGAGAAGAGCTATGAAACAAGACTGGGGAGTAACCTAATTGCAAAATCCTGTGGGGACAGGAAGAGGCACAGCAATGTAAAGAAGTTTCCAGGGCTCACACAGTGCCTTTGCCTGAGACAATAACATCTGTTTCTTTGTTTCTTTATGCTGAAGACATTCAGCAATACAGAATTCTAGACATAACTATTAAGAAGTTTATTATTTTCAAAAGACACTCCATATAACAAATATCTTTTATAAGAAAAGCAGAGACATTTTACCAGGGTCTCCAGTGCTAGGTCAAGGGGCAATGGTTTTAAACTGAAAGAGGATGGATTTAGATAGGACATAAGGAAAAACTGTATTTTTATAAGAGAGGTGAAAAAAACAGATTGCCCAGAGAAGTTGTGGTTGTCCTATCATGGGGAGTGTTCATGGTCAAGTTGGATGAGGAATGGAAAGGAACACGGAATGGACGAGAATATAAAGTTTAAACTGTATAAACCATCTTAGAAACTGAGAAGAAAAGCAAAAGCTTCCGAAGGTATCCCTTACACGGTATAAGACACGTTGTGCTTCCTTTGAGAGACTTATCACTGCGTCAGTAATTAGATGTGGCAGATTTTTCACAGGAGTCTGTAACAATATAATATTACCTTTCTACAAGAAAACTACCACCCAAACAGCATCTCTGAGAAAACTAGCGAAGAAATTCTGATTTCTGGCTGATAGATCCTTAGTGCTCACTTGTTTCTGTGTTAAACACCTAAATAACTCTCAATAAGGCACGTTTCCATATAAAAATCTCATGGAGGAATTGTAAGAGGAAGAAGATCTGGAGACACCTGGCCTTTCTTTAAAATTCTATGGCTAAATGCAAACCACACAGTGCAGAGGAAGGATTGAAATAATTAAATACACAATTTATTTAAATTGTGATCTTGCAGTGTGAAACTCCTTTCTTGTCTTCAGCACTGATAATTGTCTCACCAGAACTGATGCTCTTATTACTATGTCATCAGTTATTTTCTGGATGGCTGTAAGGTATCCAAGTAGTCTTTGTTCTTTTTGTTATAACACTTTGCTAGCTGACCTTATTCCAAAAAGTAGGCCATAAAACTTGTTCCTGCCCCAGGGTGAGCCAAAAGTTCAAAGTTGATATTTCTTCATCTAATCTGACCTGTCAGTGACCATCCTTTCTACTGGGATTACTTTTAGCGAACCAGTTGGTTTTCACCACTTGCTCTCACAGCTTAGCCTTTCTGCAGCTACTGCAATTTGGGTACATCCAAATTCCACCAGTTCTCTTTCCGGCTGTTGTCACGCTGTCAGCCCACAGAGTTACTACATTTGTTTTGCCTGCATTCCCTTCTTTCCTTAGCTGCTGCTTGTTTCCTTTGCTGCTTTTTGCCACTGCGACTGTAAATTTTACAGCTGTGCATGACAGGGATGAACAATGAATGCAGATAATATATGTGTACATCTTAAGGGATTCTGCTAACTCCTTGAAGACTTCAGGGTGTTTGTGATCAGTATTCAGCAACGCTTCATGCATTGTGATATCTGCTTTGCATTAAGTCTTTGACTGTGTTTGAGTTACACTGGCTGTGGGACTGCCATGGCAAATAGCCAAAGACCAGCCTTTCTGCAGCTGTCGCCATCTTAAGGTGATTTCTCAGTGTTTCCCATAACAGCATCACAGCACACGTGGATCATTCCATTTGTTTATCTGGACTGGGAAATTGTATCTATTTAGAAAGATGAGCCTTACCTCCTGTGCTTAGCTTGAACCCTCCGAGCAGATTCTTCATGTGCTGTAGACATTATCCTAATTTCCTATATTACACCCACAAGAGTTTATTCACATAAGAGTTCAGCTAGAAATTTGTGGTTTGATTTGGCTTTTTTTTTGTCCCTGGGTTAAGACTGTTGTTTTGAAAAGCAAGAATAGCACTTACATTTGCTGTACACGTGACAGAAAATTTGCACAGGCTGATGGAAGCATCACTACCCCAGTGTGAAGTGTGGGTGGGATTCTGGTCTGGCTCAAATCCTCCTGCATGTTTTTTTTTGGGATGATTGGTGTGGGAGCCATGGCTGATTTCGCAATGCAGGGCTGCACCAAACCCTGCTCATGTAACACTGCAGCTCTGCAGATTATCTTTCTGTATTCCCAAATCGGCCTCCCTCAGACACCTTTACCTATATGATTTATCAGTGTCACTGAGTTTTATCTCTAAGCATGTCACTCCCAGTATTTCCTGACTCTCAGTTTCGTGCTTTTTGCCTCAATTTTGTTGCATGTTTTTTTCATGTGCTGTTCTTCTTGGTACTAGTGAGGCCAGAACTGATATCATCTAGCATTTTGGGCTTGTTTCTTTGTTTGTGGTTTTATTTTTTCATGGATGACCATATTTCTAAAGCATTTCTAAAGCCTTCTCTGGACTGGGAATATTTTCAGTTTGTTTCGTTGATAATGTGATCTAAATCCCAGAATCTCCTGACCTAGTGAGTTTGGCAAAAATGTTTATTTTCAAGGTCTATCCTCTTTATACGCTCCTTGGGATTTTGTGCTTCTCCTTTCAGTTCTCTGACTGTTCAATGACAGTGCGTGGAAGGGAAGGCAACTTGTTGCTCTTGTCGCTCTATACTTTCTCCCTACCCTGCTTTCTACATTACTTGCTCCATTTTTTGCTTGCACTAATGCAATTACTGTCTTAGTGAAAACAAAACAGAGCTGTTCTCTGACCTGCCTGTGGTCACTCCCTCAGTGGCCTGTTTCTCTGGAACACGGAAGTCGATATCATTAATATAAATTCTAAACTCAAACTCCATTTTGGGGTAGTAAGAAAGGCTCCTAGGCCAGCCAGGCAGCCCTTTGGCTGCTATCAAACAGGAGGCACACAGCATGCTTGCTGGGGATTATACCTAAGTACATCTTGAGAGACCATGTCAGTGTAAAAAGCTAATCCTGCTTGCCTACAGGCCACACCTGAAAGGATAACCATGCCTCTAATGCTTAAAGCACACATAAGCACCTCCTGGAAATTAACCTGCTTTAGATTAGGGATGATCTGGTAGAGCAAATCTACATCAACTGGTGTTACGCGGTGCTGAAGTTTCCTTGGTCTGTAATTAACAGGATTATCACAAGCAGGAAAAATCCATAAATATAATGTAAGAATGGGTCTGTAAAATAAACCTGTAAAATTGTGTTGGATTTCTTGCTGTTGTTTTTCTCCCAATATTCCAGTACTGCAGCACATCATGGAAGGAAAAATTGATACTGAGGCAGGAAATCACACAGGTGGGTACGCACAAACACACATTTGCCTTCTCTGATAATATCACTTCCAAGGCACAAACCAAATAAAGTAAAGAAAAACACTGAGCAAATCATAAGGAGGGGGAATATAAGCTCCTTAGAACAACAGGATTATTATCATAGTCACCCGCTCGTTATCAATTCACAAGATAAATCAATATATTTGTAACAGTGCCACCTGGTGATATGTACTGTAATATTACATTATGTTATGCTTTTTGGTATAGTTCTAAAATAAATGCATTAATTTTTCTGGTTCTTGCTTGTCAGTTTGTGCTCAGAAAGCCCTTTAAAATGTTGTTATGTTTAGGTGACATTTTCCAGCTTTTGCAATTAAATTTTGACCTGAGACTAATAATTTTATTGTATTTCACAAGAAAAATTATTTGAAGACATTCTAGCAATTATTTTCTAGGAGTGTCAGGGTTTCATAATCACACATTAGGGACTGCATGTACATTAAATAATATTCAGAGTTTTTTCTACCTTGTGTAGCCCTAAATAAAAACAAACACAGCAGAAGACTCTGAATTTATCCCAACAGCATGTGTCCCAACTGTGCCCCTCTAGTTCCTTCAAGTCCTCAATGCAGGTCTAAGTTCCACAGTTAAGAGCCACATCCAAGTCAAGTTTTTCCAAGAAAATAGTGCAATTTTCCACAGTCATAATAATAGCTCAAAACATAATGTGGAACCGTATGGTTCTTAAAGCCATGACCGTAATCTCAAGACAAATTAAGGGATAAGATTTCCATGAGTAATTCAGTGGCTGGGATTTGACTTTTTATTCAAAATAAATATATAAAAAGAGCCCTCTGAAATTGTTTTGCTCATGCTCTCTTCCTCTAAAAAAAAAACAAACAAACAAACAAACAAAAACCAAATTTGGATTTATTTTTTCTCATTTTTTTCAATGTTATGTGGCAATGTGGAAGAAGATTTCTCCCCAGCTATATTGCAAGGCAGGTATACTTAGAAAAGATTTATGTCACTCTTGGTTACTACTGGGCAGTAAGTAGAATGATGTATTCACAATCATGAGTGCTGAATCCAGCAGAGTGATCCATCCACGTCGGTAGCAGAGCCCCTTTGCTTTTCCATGCACTTTGCAGAAGATGCTCTTTTTTTACAATAAACATTTACATAATAACTGTTTATGTGTGAATGTTTTAGCACGCCAACGGAAGTGTTTGTATGCCAACACTGACAGGCAAACACTTATGTATACTAGAAGATCTTTCCTTCTTTTTTTTACCCTTTTCCTACTCTTTTCTCATTTAGAACAATGAAAAGAAAGTTAAGTCTGTAAGGCAGCAATAAAACTGATTGTTCTTTTCATATTTGCTGGTCTAAAATCTAGAGCTAATATACTTGTTTAATCTGATCCAGAGCCTGGAATTTAAGACTCCTTATTTTCCATGGGGTTTGAATCATTTGCTGGCTGAAATATGTTTTTTGTCTGAATGTTACAAAAAATACAAACTGCAGTACAGTTGTCAAATAATAGAACGGCATTGCTGAATGGTAGAATCATGAGCCCAGTTGCTACTTGAATAATTAGGAAAACTGACACTTGAATAATTAGGAAAATTAAAACATTTATAAAAAGCAGCCTGCTACCTGCAAAAAGACAGATAAGTGTAACAAAAATTAATAAAGTCACCATGTTGAATGATGATGTCCAGTAGCAATAGCTTAAGAATTTTTATATCACGTTAGGACAGAGAGCTGTCTCAGTTCTATTCTTGGTGTTCCTAATTACCAATTTGACAAAAAAAACCAAAAAAAACAAAAAACAACCAACAAACCAACCAAACAAAAACCCAAAAAAAAAGTATCAGCAAAGAGAAGCTAATTTTTGCAGTGCTGGGACACAAAACAAGCCAACAATAGCACTGGTTTACTGCAAATAGATATGCGGAAATGTCAGTTGGTGGTAACAGAGTCCCATGGTGATTATCAGAACAGACTTACAACTCCCCTTTTGGACAGATTTTTTCTGTGTGGAACACAGTGTGGTCACAATAGGGTTTGGTGAGCTTGAAAATCCATGGACTCCACCTAATTAATGCACAAATTTACTTACACAAAGAACATTTTGACAACTTCTGAGTAATTTTTATAAAAGGTAGGGTAATGCAGCTCATAGTCAGATATGCAACCCAACCTCTGCAAGAGTTAGCTAAACAAAGCAACAGCTTTTGAACCCAAAAATAAAAGCATTTGTCCAGCATTAGGAAATATCAGAGCAAAACCTTTTTCTGGAGTAACTGAACCCCGGGGCTGAACTGAGCTATCACGTCAGTAGGAATTGCACCTTCATATTTCAAAAATAAAGTGTTTGTTATTAAATCTTTGTAGAAGTAAACATTGAAGTGAAATCATTACTGAGAAACCCAGTGTAGTAATGGAAGTATTGATGCCCATTTTAACATGGGATGTTTCCTACCAGCATGCAATCTAATTAAGTTCACATATGAGAAATGCCTTCTAAACTGAGACAATTCCCCACCCACAGAATCAACATAACTTTTTACCTCGGAGGTGAACTGAAATGAGAATAAACATTGAAGCTGCTCATGTGCTCAGCTATTTCCTTGCTGAACACTACCAGGATCCCAATAATATTAAAATAAATCTGAAAAAATTCACGCATCCAGAAGTTCTTCATTTATTTTATTCCGGAAAATGCAAAGGCTACTGTGCAGTGCTTCCATCTTGCTTTATATCTGTGACAATGTAAGGCTCTGGCTTTTTTTTCACTTCAGCAGTTACAGTTACTATTTGATATTTCACTCCGGTGACTTGAATTACATTTGGAAAAACTATTTTCTGTAGATATGTATGCCTGTGCTTGCACAGAAGGAAATACATTTAAATGAGGAAGTATTTGCACTGATTATAGCAATTAAAATACAGAGAAGAAAAATTAAACTGCATGTGACATTGCTATGGGAGGATTATGGTGTCAAAAGGAAAGGACATAAACCACAATTAGAAAGTAAAAAGCAAGCAAATTATTATTGATAGTCTCTGTTTTATACAAAGATGCACAGACATATTGTACATACACATATTGTAACTTATTTTACATCTTGTAACCAGCAAATAAAATACAAAAATATGTTTGACTGCAAAGAGAAGTCCAGAAAGGAACTGGGCTACTTATGAGATTGTACTTTTGGCACTTTGTAAATGATTTCCACCCCGAAACTCCATAAAAACCCCAAAACAAAAAAGTTGTTGTTTTTTTTTTACTTTAAGGACCTCCTAATTGTGTCAAAGTTGTTGGCAGGAAGTTAAATAACAAATATCTGTGATCGGAAACACAAGAATGTCTCAGAGTTCAACAGAAAGAGTCATCCCTTCAAAATGCTCAATTCCTGCACATCCTGTATCCACTGCATATGCCATCAGTCCATCTGACACAAATCTGGAAGATATTCTTAGCTAACCTTTTGTAACCTTGACAGTAAAAGTGAAATCTCTGAGCCAACATATGCATCCAGATTGGAGGTTTATTATGTTGAAGTCGTAGTATCCTCCTGTAATGGTTTTAACAAAAACAAACAAACAAACAAACAAACAAAAAACAAACAAAAAAAACCCAAACAAAAACAACAAAAAAAACCAACACACACACACACACAAAACCCAACAAAAACAAACAAACAAACAAACCAACCAAGAAAAACTCAGTGGAGAAAAAGTTAAGACTGCTCAAGACATCCCTTCGGGATATGTAGGGAGACCCTCTCAGAACTGGGCAAGAGAAAAGAGAGCCTTCCACTTCCTGTTTTTAAAAGGGCACACCACCACTCTCCATCCACAAATGGGGCAAAATAAAAAGTTCTGCCTAAATTCCCACTTCCAGCACCTCCATGCTCCCTGCTGGAAACTGCCTCTCCCCGGCCCCACCATGCTCTCAACATATTCACCACTGAAACTCTACCCCCCCGTGCTTTGTAACCATAACACTGCCTCAGTTTTATCTTTGCTGTAATTAATTGTAATTATCTGAGCAACAAGAGTATCATATCTGAACATATTTTGGCCCTTTTTTGGAGTGAAAGAGAATTCATCTTGGTTTTTAGTGGAAGAAGGAAGGAAGGAGGGAAGGAGGGAAGGAGGGAAGGAGGGAAAGAAGGAGGGAGGGAAGGAGGGAAGGAGGGAAAGAAGGAGGGAGGGAAGGAAGGAAGGAGGGAAGGAGGGAAGGAGGGATTTCTGTCCCAAATACCTAAAATACACACCCTGAAAAATTCACACTGAGTAAGGATATATATTTGCAAAAGAAATGCTTGATAAAACGGCATTTCTCCATTTGTAGCATGCAATAGTAAAATTTTAAACACCTATCTCTCTAAATTTTCACCAGTTACTGTGGTAGGGAAGCAACTACGTTACTACCTTTTTATTTCCTTCTTGAGCACCAGTGTTCCTTAACGTTAGAAACATAACCATATGTAAGTTTTAAAGGAGGAGGAATACAGGACACAGTCACAGGGGAAACTCATCTTCCATGTCAAGCAAGTCTTTATGTCAGTTCAGGGATCAGGGAAACAAACAGTGGAGATTACGTACAGCAAAAAATGACATCTCTAGAGGAACTCCTCTTTGCTTCAGAAGACTTAATTTCAGTCTATAGCCAGAGCCAGTCTAGGTGATTAAGATAAATGATGTATCAGTCTTCAAATATTTTGTGAAAAGTTAGATTTCATATTAAGGCTTATGCCATGGTTAAACACAGAGATTTTATTGAACCAAGAATTTCAGTAATACAGGTATAATATTGAAGCTGACATATACATTAGCTTTGTGTTATTGATGCTGTGGCTCCTATTTCTTTGCACCTTGAATGTAATGTGAATATCAAATATAAATTCAGCTGGCATCAAGTTTTTCAAATTGAGCACAAGTTAAAAATCTAAACCTTAATTTATTTTTCTAGGTTTTCTATCTTTGTGAATAAGGCAGGCTGCTCTTCAGCAATACATTACATAGGAAGGTGGCTGTACTAACAATCTTTTTAGAGGCAAGAAAAGCAATCTCATCTTACTCACGCTTCCCCAAACACAGATGGAATCTCCTGTAATTCATAATAATCAAAATGTGATTAAAAGACATCATGTTCCCTTTAAATTTTATTTCTGCTTCAAATGGAGGCAGTAATAGGGTTAAAACCAATTTTTGTTCAAAATTATGTGTACTTTGAGAAGATGGAGAAATTCAGTATATGATGCACATGGATGGAAACAGAACTCCTACCACAGCCTAATAAAGAGTAGTGCAGGATATCAATCGTATCCTGTAATTTTTAACTGCTAAAATAATTTATCATAGAGCAATTTGGCACATGCATATACACATGTATATATATATATATGTGTGTGTGTGTGTGTGTGTGTATGTGTGTATATATATATATGTATATATATATGTATGTATGTATGTAGGAATGCATAAAATTAGACTTATAACTACATGAATTCCTGTACAGGTTTTTCTCTTTTCAGGTCTGCTCCCTGTAGTGGCTAACAATAAAATAAATCAAAACAAAACAAAACAAAACAAAACAAAACAAAACCATAAAATAAAATAAAATAAAATAAAATAAAATAAAATAAAATAAAATAAAATAAAATAAAATAATAAATGAGTAAATGAAAGTAAAATTATCCTTACATATTCCTGACATTGGAAGATCCTAAATTTGCTAGGTATGTTATTGATAGTGAAGAAATTTGGACCCTGGTGCTCTTGGTAATAAAGTAGTAATGGTAACCTTACAAGGTTTCACGTAATACTTTTTCTGGTCCTAAGTCTTATGGTGTCACCTATGGGTTATTAGCAAAAGCCCAGCAGTAAAAAGCAACCTGTTTATTTAACCTCCAGAAGCGCAAAGAACTCCATTTTTTTAATAAGAATGCGTGTATAATATCAGAAGCATCTTCACAAATGCTGAGGGCGTGTTTATTTAAAAATAATCTTTCCCCCTTACAAGCTTAAAGGCCACAGCTGCGTTTGATACCCACCGTACATAAGACATCAAGGTGTGCCTGTTGCATACAAGCGAGGAGCCCCTTAGTTCTCTGGGGCAAGCAAGCTTTACAATTCCAGAGCTCTTTGTCAAAGGCATCTCCAAACACTACCAGTTTAATAGGGAATAGAATCCGAGGGTCCTGGCCACCTAGAATGTCTCATTCTGTCCAGATAAAATACAAATTCATTAAAATTACACTGTGTATTGGAAATTGATATTAAACTCTTCAACAGAGCAAGAGTCTGTGATTATATTTTTCCTAAGGTGCTTGTATCCCCTTCCGTTTTTATTGTTGTTAAAAAACAGATTAAAATTTTATCCATGTAATTTACTCATTGTTTCATAGGTTATATTGTCCACGCACAACCATTGTTCACATTCAGGTGGGTTTTACAAAAATCTACCTAGCATTCATGTGTCGTCTTTGAAACGAGCATGTGTTTCAAGCACATACCTGCAAATATTCTTCATTCTTCCTACATGCTTCTCCCTTGGGATAAAGGGTTCCTCCATAAAGTGGAGTTTTCTATTCTGAAGAAGTGGAATGTGTTAGCTTTTTGTACTACAAAAATTAAAACTCCTTTCTCATCGCAATCTGTAATCTGATGTGCTTGCAAACACCCTGTCACACTCTTCCATGCACATTCCTGGTCTTCTGTTGATAGTCATATTTACTTCCACTTGCACGGCTTTCCTCATGCCTATTCATAATGACTCGGGCTTTGTGCTTAGCTGATCACACTGAATGAAAACCATTCTTTGCCTTTTAGACGTTTTTATTTTTAACCATTGGTGTTTCTTTGTTCATATTCTCTGCTTTGCACATCCATCGCGCATTACCTCAAGGTATTTCCAGCCTTAAAAATTTCAGACGTGATTTAGGAAAAAAAAAAAGAAGTCTTGAAATTGATATCTGTAGGAAAAAAAGTCCACTTTCTGGATTTTCTCCTTTCTTGAGAAGAAAAATTGAATGTTTTAGCAAACTGGGAAATGCGTGGAAAAATAGTAGAGTGGGATGTTTGAAAGGCTGCTCACAAAGGGCTCTTAAAATGAATAGTTCACTCTCTGGCTATTGACTGAGTTGGTCCACTCACAGGATGAGAATGGCACAGACTAACACTCAGATCTGTAATCGAGGTTATTCACTGTCGTCTGAACTATCCTGCCTCTGGATATCAAGAGTGACACTTGTGGGGCTGCTATGGCATTCAGAGACATGTTTCTGAAGTGGTACATGAACAGGGCAAGCTCACAATGTGGTCTTAGGGCAGCGCTATTTTTATTGCTCAGGTTCATCTGTCATGTCAGAAATTAGAGATACTAAAAATTAAATCAGCCATCTCTAAATGAGGCTTATGGATATCCAACATGAGGACTTCTCTCTATCCTTGGATCTGTGAATTTGAATTATGTCTAAATCATTATACCTTCCTTAATTTGAATTCCAGGCTCATCTTTGATAAATTCATGCAAACCAAGTCAGCAATGTGTGAATGTCTATCACCTATAGATGTTTTTAATAAACTAGACTTAGATCCACTCATTCATTCATCATTCAGTAATACAGGCTTTAAAAGGCAACAGGAACATTTCTTCTGTTTGCCTATAAAAGACCTATTATTATAGATCTTAGAGTACAACACCCTGAACCAAAAATTGTAACACCTCTACTTTATAATTTAGAAGTGGAGAGCCATTGCTATGTCTTTTTCCATTCCATTATCCTGATGGGTCAGGATAATCCAGCTGCTGCAGAGTAACTGGCGCAGCACTCCCAGGGTCTGGGTCCCAGGTGAAGAAACTGGTGTTCTACTACATCCAAGAACGTCTGTGACTCAGTATTTTCACTGCAATTATAGACACTGCATACAAATACACCACCCCCCTCGCTCCTCACCACTGAATGCAAGGGTTATTTGCCAACATGTGGAACTTTCTGTAAATATTTAGAAGGCTTTATTCCGATAAAACTTGCTCTAGAATCTAGGATGGACTGGTTTTTCTATTGAGATGAGTATTTTTCAGACACAAAGGTGATGAGGGAGTTGAGTTTTGTGTCATAAAAAATGAGTGCAGTGGTGTAGATGACTTGGTTCATAGAATGCTCTATGTTCTCTTAGTGTGCTCAACATCATAGTTTTCTAGCAAATATTCATTAAGATTGATTGACATATCCTCATCTCAGCTCCTCTCAACCAAGAATGTTTGATCCCTACCTCACACAAATTCCTCTAAATATTTTTCAAACCTCACAGTTGCAGTCTCAACTCCAAAACACTCTTTCTTTCTTAGGCTCCTCTATTCTTTGATGTCTTATTTTTCTACCTTCCACTCTTACTTTTTCTGCAATACAATAGGTTATCTGTTATTCCTCTCTGGTTAATCTGATACTTGGGAATACACTATGCTATTGAAAAGGAATAAATCTATAAACATTTATTTAATTTCTTAATTTATCAGATGTTAAATACTGTATTGGTATTTTTTACACTCTATTTATTTATAAATTGATTAGGCATTTCACTATCACTGTGAACATTTTAGTAAAAAATATTTGAGTGCTGAAAGTTACGTTTCATTAACATTCAACACGTTAATTCACAGAATATCTCACTATGGGATCTAAATGTGGTTCCTACTTATAAATAGGTATAAACAGGCTGCAATTAATAGAGAGATATAAATCTACATATATGTATTTATGATATTAACAAAAGAGTTAGTGTATATTATATATTATATATATATATATGTATATGAAAAATCTTTTTGTACCTTTATATACATTCACTATATTTGCAATATAGTTTTACACATGGTATATGACTACCATACAGCAAGAAATACCTTACATAAATAAATAAACTCTATGTATATACAAATACATATTATATATGCCACATACACACCTTATGTATGTAGCTACATATGTGTATATATATATGTGTACAAAACGTATCCACCTGCGTGTATTCATACATTCTGAAATGGGTATCACTTTTCTATCATTGCTAATTAGGATTTGCAGTGATAATGTTGACAGACTCTCAACAAATACAACATGACAAGCATTAAAGTTTTGGGTAATTATACTACACCTCAGGTGGTGTTAGCTGGCACTAAGCCAGTGTCTAGAATCGCACAGGAACTCAAATAATCTCCCTGTGATGTTTTAGAGTGCCTTGTTGCTCTTTTGAAATGCTGTATGATACATGAAGATAAGAAAGAGAAATGGTTCTTTCCAAACTTTCTGAGGGTATGGTCGTGGGAATGACATCGATGTCAAAGAGTCCAAAAGGTTCAAATGTCTTCTGAGCTGTACGTTTTTTAATTACCTACAGCAGTATTAATAGATGTCACCGTAGCTTATGCCTTTTTCACTGTGAACTTTGCAGCAGAATAGATTGCCTGAAAAGGAAATGATTTTGTTTCTTTACAGGCAAAAGTAAACTCAGACAGGATCTGGAAGATCTCTTTTATCAGATCAAAACATCTGTAAAGTTAGCAGCAATCAGGCATAATTTCTATAAATGCCCCGGTCATTTGTGTTTACAGATGACTGATCACTGCACTTTCTTAGGTAAACAGCTGTATTCTAAAATCCAGCCATAATCATATGTATAAAACCCACTGATGAAATTGTGGATTGGGACTAGGCCAAGGAAGGTATCAATGAAAATTATTAGTAAGTGCCAATTTCTTTGCTTGGTGATTAATTAATACCTAATGATTTCCTCATAGTTGTTTCCTTTAAAGCCAATTAAATGCTTGAACAGGTCTTCCATGTTTAATAAACTAGTAACAATTATTAATTTATAGCATTTGCATTTTTTAATAATTACCAACCAGCTGTTCTCATCACCAATTTTTATTAAATCTTTTAACAATAATTCAGTATTTAAAATGCATGTTTTTTAAAACTCATTTGTATTGATCTGTGTTGCTTATTTTGAACAATTTTATTCACTTTTAGTGATTTGTCAACACACATGGTATTCAGTTTTAGCTGCTGGTAATAATGTACTTTGGACTTGAAATTCTGTTGTTCTGCAATGTAATTATTTTGGTATCTGTAAAATATTAACATTTAGTTAAATATAGGACACAAACCTCAATGTCCATGTTTCTGAGGGGACAGCAGCTGTGCTTACCCACCTTTTCCAAGCCATTCAATGTGTATGAAAGAATATTAATCTGACCCACTCACACTTTCAAATGAAAATTAATGACAAAATAAAAACAATGAGTCTTAATTTATTTCTACTTCTTTACATCATTTAATTGTTATGATAATCAGAAAAAAATCAATATAGATTCATATAGTAGATAATAAACGTATTTGTCTTAGAAATAACATTTTAAAAAGTTAATTTAAGAAAGAAATAGATGTGCAAAGCATGAAAAGGCATACAAAATAATGAAAATCCATGCAAAATAATGATATGTATTAGGGCAGATACACAATCATAAAATCAAGCACTAGAGAATGCATGTTTACTCTTTCCAGAATAAAAAATCCTATCTTTGCTAGAATTAAAAATTAATGTGTAAGATATTCTGCTTTCTGTACTTCCTGAAGGTAAAAGACTTTTCCGTGGATACTCTGAAATTAATAAATAAGAGTAAAACAGGTCAGCTCAGGTTCCTATCTTATTGAAATCAAATTATTTTGGCTAAAGTGTTTTCCTTCTTGCTAGACGATCAGTGCTGTGCGGTCTGCGATCCGCCCTCTGGAAGCAGGATCACTAACAGGGACCCATCAGGCCACGGCCAATCTGTTTGCAGTGAGGTTCAGTGCTGGGAACTAACCTGAGCTGACACGGGAACAGCTGCTGGTCCCAACAAGGGGATGGCACGCACAGATCGTCTCCAGCACGGACAAAAACACAGGCTTTGAGTATTTCCAATCAGATGGCGCATTATTCCTCTTGTACAGGCATGCAGGGTGACAAGTAGAGACACCACTTGAAAGTACTCGCTGAGATACAGGATGGAGGGATGACTTGCAGAAGTCAAATAAAGATTCAAGTTAGCGTTATTTTTCTTCATTTTCCCTGGCTGACCTATGTGATGCAGAAAGACTAATCGAGTTAATGCACCGTCTCTAGGATTTTTTGGATACTGCAGATGCCAAAGTTTGTCCTTCATTATACGTTTGAGGATTTCAAGGATGTGTCATATGTTACAGGAACTATCCTTGTTAGGCTTTCAAATCCAACATTCCTAAGAAACAGTGAATTTTTTATAAGAGTTAGTAAATCTGTGGCTGAGGGAGATGTGCTGTTGAATTTAATTGCCAGGTTTTAGATACATGTTGAGTATCACCAAAATCGAATGGCCACGGCTTGAAAAAGAGTTCATTTTGCAAACTGAATTATTCCCTCATACGTCTTTCCTTCCAGTTTTTCAAGTTTAACTCTCATTTTCTCCAAACAATATTGTTGTCCTCTAACTATAAATTACTATAGCTCTAAAAATTATGCATATAATCTAAGTTGGGACATTTTATTGTTGGTGAAAAGATACCGGAACCTTCAGGAGAAAATTTGTCGCATCCACCTTTGCAAAGGTTATCTTTAAGTGATACTTACCCCTTCCGGACTTGATCACCCTCAAATTTAATTTATTATGTGTGCAAATTAGACCAGCCTAGACAAATGCCTCAGAGAACAATATCTAACTTTCTGACTCTTGAGATCAGATGAATCACTTCTCACTTGGTCCCTTTTCATTTGTAAGGGAGAAGATCTGGTCTTTGGGGAAGACCTGTTCAAACAATGAATGTGCACAGAACTCTTGGACTCACTGGTCATTCTGGATGGTTGCCTCTTCCACCTTGAAGATGTGACACCTGATTGGAGAGGGTTCCTCATGTTCCAATGTAAATAACCTCTTTATTAGCAAGATTTGGTTCTACTGGACTAATGGCAAAAGGAATCAAAAAGCACAAGTGTCCCATTCTTCATTTCTTCTCTCCTGTGAAAAGGACAAGAGGGCAGAGAGGTTATGAAGGGCAGAGGGGTTATGAAGGGCAGACTTCCGGGTCTCTCTGATCATCCCAGAGCACATGGATAGAGGTTTTCTCTATCCATGTGGAACAACTCAAAGAAAGGAGGGTAGAAAGAACAATTTTTCCTTATCTTCTAGTGTTTCAAAACTTAGTGCAAAAATAGGTCCTTGTTTTGAATATACTGACACTAAATAACCAGTGGCGAACGCCTATTCAGGCAGCTTTCAATCAAATCTATATAGTATAGGAGGTACTCATTGTACATATTGAAATAAAGATTGATGGAGCAAAAGATATAAGAATTTTCATGTAATTTGTATATCATTTTCGTGTATTTTTTTTCCCAATGTCATTCTACAGTGTGTCTGACATTTCCAGAAAAGTGGGATCACTTAAAGCAGGTATTGTTTTACGTTTTGTAACAAAACTTCCCACTATTGTTTTTGGTATTTCGTGGGAAACTGGTGGAAATCCATTAGAAGGCGCATTGTATTCTGCAGTGGGCAGAGGTCTAAAAAATCCAATTCTCAGCTTACAGCTTTGGGGAAGCCTTACTTTAAAAGTTAATCAGTGGGCAATGAAAACAGCAGTGAGCAGTAGGCTGACTACAACAGGACTTCCAAGCTTTTTACATGTTTTCACTAATCAAAAGGAGTCAATTATTTTTTCAGGTTGTGCAAAATGTCTAATGGGCTGCCTGAAAGTTGTGGAGACTGAGAGAAGTGTAAAATTAATCAAAATCCTGTTTCAAAAAATGGACAAAGAATGTTATTTTTCCTGAGTGATGAAGCTCAAAAGCATCTCTATTTTTTAGAGCTGGGAGTTAGGGAAAATATATTTGCAGTTATTACACACGGAAACACTCAAATTCATTCTTTACTTGGCCTCTGTAGCCCATTGACTAAACTGGAAAGGAAAAGTATTTTGTTGTGTCCCCCCTGGTGTTTCATCTCCTGATTGTCCAGACTGAGGACCCATCCAGACAGGCTCAGGCGTCACAGTTCCTTCCATATCAGGCAACAAAGGTTTAAGCACAGATCTTGTCTCAGGTAGGAGTTAAGATACAACAGTCTTGGAGCTGTAAACTGAGGAGAGCCTTTTGATCCTCCAATTTAGAGTCTAATCTCCACAGTCACTCAGGGGCAGTTCGGAAACATGGGAATGCCAGAAATCATCAGTGCTTCTTGCCTGGTGTCAATACAAATTATGGGCTGGCATTTCAGGAGGTCAGTGGAGACTACACATGGTTTTGTCTGGGTTTCTCACACACATGCAGGCACATAAAACATAAGAAGACTAAAGAAGGCACTCATTTATTTTGTGATCTTCCCTAGCATTTTTATCGGCAAGATAAATCACAAAACATAGAACAATATCATCTTCTCTTGAAAACGTGGTTTGAGATCCTGCACTTCAGCTTTGATCAACAGGAGGGTTGTATATGTTCCCTGAGCATCGGCAGGAAGATAAAAATAAGTGCACTATAATGAAAGAATTTGCAAACTCTAACAATTTGTGTAAGAAAAGAAGACATATTTTTTTCCTAAATTACTTGCCATTTTCTAATACTACCTGACTTTTTTAAAATTTTAAATAGCAAAGACATTTTTCCCTTTTGTTAAAAATAATCTTCTCCCTTGAAAGGATGTCCATAATGATCACAGCACAATTCATCATCATAAGAAACAGCAGCTGGAAAGCACAGTTGTGCAGTAAAAAGAAAAATGGGTTTAAGACCTCTTGACCATTTAATATCTTTGTTTGTTATTTTCTCTAGCATATGTTTAACTTGAATGTTTTATGATTACACAGGAGATTTTATAGCACAGAATTTCTACAAAGCTCTGCAGAGCACTAAAATGAAATGTGTTTCAGGTAAAAATATTGAATATGAGACACAGTGAAAAATAAATCACTCTCTCTTTATTTTATCTTTTTCTTCTACCCTACCCAGTTCAGGTTTTTTTTCTCTTCTGTATCAGGTTTGTTTCTTGCAGCAGCAGTGTAACTCTATGAAGTTTGCTGTTCTCACTTTTGTCAAAAAGAACGTGATTTAAGCTTCAAATTTTGCTTCTTGCTTACACCACAAGAGTCAAGTGCCCTCTTATTTTTCATTGTGCTTTTAGCATGGCTTTGATTTGTCGCATGTCTTCCTTCAGTGCAGTAAGTTTTTTGCCTAATGTTTCTTTTGGGCTATTTCAAACTTTTACTGAACTGATTATTGCAAAGCAATGAAGTTTTCAAAGTCACCGCACGGCATGATGGCTGCACGTTGGCTCTAGAGAGACCTGTGGGTGCAGTGATTTGGTAGTGTGATTGTTTTCCTATGCCACTGGACTAGAAAAATAGTTCAGGTTTCAAATTAAGCCTTTAGAAAGAGCTGGCTAATGATGCACTTACCAAGCAGGCGAAGCAGGTGGAAAAGAATTTTGTTTTCTCCGTGAGCTGAAAATGAAAACATCTCACACCATCAGTCTTGGTGCCCCATGAGATTAGACAGTCCTGTGTCTAATGAAAAGGTGGGGCAGGTGTCTAGACTGCTGCCTTGTTACTTTCCAATTGCCCAGGGGTTTCTCATTTTTCAGGAGAGGAACATCACCTTTCTCAGACCATAAGAAATTAAAACAAACTAACTGAACCTGCAAAATGCAAGAAATAGTTTCTGTGGCAATGATCTGCCTTTGACAGCTCTCAGGACCTGTCTTTGCCTGCACAGAATTATTCACTCTTCCAGCAGCAAAGGTAGCAGAGGTGAGGCACTGTGCAAGTTGCACAGTGATCACTCACGATATAAAGTGTAGAAAGACAAGTCCCAGAAGAGTTAATTTGTGCAAGAAAAGAGGAAAAATAAAATATTAAAATGACATTCAGCAGAAAATATTAATTAGTTATTCCGTAAAGGACTGATAAATTTATAAACACCATGTTTCTGTATTGCTAGTTTGAAGCATTATATTTTCTTACATTGAAAAGAGTTTTGGGCAGACTCAATTTCCTGCATGCCCACTTATTAGCTGATTAAAATACACAAAGCCTGTGTTTTTGTCTGTGCTGGAGACGGTCTGTGCATGCCATCCCCTTGCTGGGACCCGCAGCTGTTCCTGTGTCAGCTCAGGTTAGTTTCCAGCACTGAACCTCACTGCAAACAGATTGGCCACGACCTGATGGGCTCCCGTTAGCGATCCTGCTTCCAGAAGAGAAATTGCTGTGCTACTGCCTTTTCCTCTTTTGGGTGGGGCTGGGAACAATACAGGCATTGTCAAATTCAGTCTGATAAATCCAGCAATCTGAGCCAAATTTATTCAAGCCTAGTTTCCTCTTAGTTATTTAGAGCTGCTTCAGATACCTTTTGGAGATATTTGCATGTGATAAATTGAGTTTCATTGGTGTCTTCCAATAAGTAGGAGTCTAATTAGTGAATATTACCAGAGCCTAAAACAATAATGATAGCAATTATAAAAACACTCCATATAAGCATGTAACTTTTGATCATTACAAAGCCATCCTCATTAAATAACGACGTTGGTTATTAAGGAAATTGCAAAGAAATTATTTGGTGAAACAATATGAAAAACACTGTGGCAATTTCAGAGTACCTCTAGCTTTACTTTTTTTTTTCAGAGTAGCACAGTGGTAGTTATCTGGAGAAGAGGTGAATTCCACATTCCCTTCACACCCGCCAACAGACCATAAAGTAACAAATAATGGCATGACCTTGATAACTGGTTGGTTGAGCACCATCTTTCCAAAGCCATCTAGCAGAGTATTTCATACCACACCAGTGGGATCTTTGGTTACTAGAGATACATATTTCAAAAGCTATTAGAAACCCTAGCAGAAGAGAAGAAATCCTGGTAGCCGTGATAGCTACGGGTAAAGGATCAACTTTTTGAGTTTTATTGATGGTTTTGGTAATAGGGGAATACAAAGTCCTGACTGATGCACTAAAACAAGAACAAATTATGAATCAGATGACTGAAAAGCCCAGTTCTAATTCTGCAGAGTATTTAGGTGCCTATGAAAGTGTTTTTATAACTACCTAGTGATATCAATCCAAACTTTTCAGTCTCAAGGCTCCTCTGAATACTGTGTGTTTGGTGTAAGATTGTTATCTGGGATGCTTCACGCTCAAAGGGATCTCTAAATTCACAGTGGGGAAAGGAATGCGGTGTACAAGCTGCTGGAGATTCCCATCCTCGTTGACTAAAGAAAAATCAGCTGGATGGCTCAGTCCAGCCCCGGATACTGAGACGGGTTAGGTAGGTGAGAGTGATGGAGCTCTGTTACCACTGGCATTATTCTGGGATGTGTTTTTAATTTTAAAAAGTGGCATCGAGGTTTCTACTGATTGTAGTCAGGAATGCATATCCTGTGCTTGAAAAAACAACTACTCCTCATGGAGTAAAAAGGCGTTATTAATATCCTTTTGTTATTTTCTTTGTTTAATATTCTCTTAAGCTAATATATGCTCACTATCCCCTCTTTGGGTCTACTTAGATTGGACAAAGTTAAAGGAAAAAGAAATACACAAAGAATGTTGCTATAAATAGAAAAGAACTTTCTGTTAACTCCTCTCACAGGTTGGAATGCAGATGTATTATACACACATATAAATAGGTACTACATTCATTCATAGCCCTTTGAAGTTTATTGCCAGAGGAGAATTTGTTACATGCAGATGTTTCATTCTGATTCCTGATGTTTCATCAAGCCACATTGTCTTTGGAGATATGCTTGCGATTTTTCACAGAAAATTTAATTACTATGACTATTCCAGCCTGAATTGAAAAATTAATTATAGGAGAAAATTATATATTGGTATTTAGCATGATTTTTGATGTTTCAAGACCTGGAGAGAGACTGCAAAGGACTTGAAAGCTGTGTACATAAGTCCTTGGTTGAGCTGGTTCCAGCCCTGAGAGACTGATCTCAATCTTCAACCCATTATCTTCGCAGAATATTCACTTTGCTTTTGGCATTTTGTTTATCAGATTGCTTCAGGCAAAATTAGATTACTGACCTCATCAGTTGGAGTTTTGTTTTATTCTCAATAGAAAGCAGTTAGGTCCAACTCACATAAAGAATTGGCAATGAAATTGGCACTGGGAGGATTTTATTTTTCATTTGTTTGGGAGTTTTTTTTATTATTTTCCTTTTATTTCTTTGGTGAAAGAGTTTTTTACTGAGCTATGGGATCTGAGAGAAAATTGAAAGCTGGGTTAAACAGGGATGAAACAATGCAGCTATTTCCTCAGAAAGAGGAGAGGGAAAATGTGCAGCTATTTCTCTTACTGTACATTAATCTGCTGTTGAAGTTTGTGTCTCTGAAAGAATACTGATTATTTTATAAATTCTGCAAGTTCCTGGGTTTGGAGTTGAGACAGTCTACTTTTTTTCTGCAAAGCAAGACTTACATATATGGAATAACACCATTAATGGAACTGAGAGAATTGTGAATGAGACAGTTTAAATAATTATAACAGTACCTCCTTATTCTCTTCTTGTATTTACTACTGAGCTACTCATATTCAAAATATAAAAAAATATAGCTTATTTTCAGATATTGTTATAGTAAACTGAATCCCATTTTCCCTTTTCTGTGAGTGTCCGGATTGGATGGCTCAGAAAGAAGTATGAGGAAGCAAGAGCAACTGTATGATCATATTTATCCATGCACTTTCTTCTTCATAACAATTAGCCCGAAATTGCCTTAGATTTAGATCCTGAGACACCATAAGCAATCTGTGCCATCTGTATTGGCAGATACCTTTTAATAAATAAAAGGAGAGCAAGGAGTAGTACCTGAAAACCAGGAAGAAAATGAAAAATCTATTTAATTTTTTTCTTTTCTCATCCCTTTAATGATGGATGATGACTGAGTGCTTTCAGCATTAAATTATGCTTCACATGCTCTGATCAAATGGAAATTCCTCTTCTGTGTGTCAGCTGAAGCAGGACTGTCTCATCCAGAGCTGATGTTCCTCACCTGACACGTGCATCCTGTGGCAGTGGCAACAGAGACACTATTGTGCTAATCTCAGAACTTTTATCCCCTGCACTTCTTACAGACCTGCCAGCCAACCAGCCTTCTCCCGACAGCACAAGCTGTGAGTGTAGCCTGTACAAATGAGCATAGCATGAAGACAAATATGGAGACAGAAATGAAATTCGATGTCTTTGAATGTGACAGAACTAGCTGTGTCAGCTAGTCACCAGCCAATAAACAGCCTTCACGTTTCTGTGCTAACATGAGTAGCACTGAGATTTCTTATCTGTTTGTCTTATCAAGCGTCATCTAATAAAAGGCTCTTCTTCAGCACTGGCTACAGTACTTTTTGTTATGTTCAAAATAAGGAGCCACGGTCAGTGTATTCCAGCCATGGATGGGGATGAAGAGTTGAGGAGGCTGAGCTGCAATGGAAAGCAATCGTTAGAAAATTTATTGAACAACACCTTGGTACTGGTGAGATATGGGACACCGTGAGAGGCAAAAAACTGCTTCTAAGGATGCCCCTTTCAATGTCTGTACCTGCCCTCAGATGGAGTTAATCCACAGCAGCTTCTTCCAGCAGCATCAAACTTGCCTTTCCAGAGCTCCGCAGAGACCCAGCCTTTTCCCGTCTCTTTCCTGCTTACCCTAAGCTATATATTTAGCTCAGATATATTTAGAACTGGAGCTGATTCAAGGTTATAATTAACTCAACACATTTCTACAGTTTGCACTGTTTAAATAAACCTACCTGGTATTTTCAGGTGCTTTTATGCAGAATCCACTGAAAGGTCACAGATTTTTATCCCACATCCCTAGCTGATTAACTTCTTTTGCCTCATGGATGCTGCTTCATAGAAAATTAAAGTTGCATAAAATAATATTGACTGACCAGACCACCACTTTTTTTCATTTGTCTTCACAAATATTTAAGTTATCTAATTTTAATTGTATGAACATTGTGGAAAATCAATTTAAAATCTGAACACACAGAATCCATGGAAACCAGGTTCTAAATTCTGACATGCCAGGGAAGAAGGCCAAGAGGGCTTGGAAAGTCATCTAGAAAAAAATAAAATCAATTTACAAATAATTCATACATTCAATATGAAAAATGTAGTATAGTCGAAAAACTAAAAAAAAAACCCAAACATTAAATTCACATAACAAAACAAAATATTAAGTGTATCCTACAACTTGACCAGACTAAGTTTAGTTAGTATAGAGCATTCATTTATGTAAGAATCCAAAATCCTTGTGACCATGTTAAATTAGTTCTTCACCTCAGTGAGGTAATTTTCTATCACTTAATCAATCTGTTCTCACAGCAATATCTGTGCTGGGTGGTGATAGACAGAGAAATCTGTTCAAAGGCTTTGCTAGGGGAGCCCAAATATCAGAGGAGGGATTTGCTGGCATGCTGACCACCTCAGGCTGCCTTTGGCTGGCTGGGCAGGGATCTCATACGGCGGCGTCATATGGCCAGCTCACCAGGAAAGGTGAAAGTCAACGAGTTAATCCCGCGGCATCACTGCTCAGGATAATGTCACAGCACAGAATCTTGTCAATAAGCCACACGAGGCAACTGAAGCCAGCGTGAGGTTTAAATAACCTTGATAAGGGTGTCAACACCTGCCTCTCCAGGAAATATTTCATTTGCTCAGTTTCATCAGTAAGACACAGGCAAGTCTGGAAAGGTTCTTGTGCTGGATGTGCCCGTTTCTCAAACTTCTGCACCAAAACCAGCGTTGCTGCACCAGCTGTAGCAGCACCCAGTGTGAGATTGGCACTAAAAAAGAGAGAGAATTATCCAGCTGTGATTCTCTGCAAACGCCTGTGATCTTACTGACCATAAACAAGGGCATGTGAACCTTCAGACTTGGATGCTTTAATGGCTGTTCAAAATCATCCTTGGTCAAGGCTCTTGACATTTTTTCTTGTATTTTAAATACAAGCTTCCACCTTTAGCATTGAGCTAAAGTCTGACCTGAACTTTCCTCCTGCAGTGTTCTCATTTTTTTCCTTTTATGCTCTTTCACTTCCTCAAGTATTATAAACTGGAGCATCCACTGAATACATTTGATTTAGATTTCAAATGCTTGCTGGTTTAAAGTCAAAAAAACTATTTTACTAATTAGAAGTCCTTTTTTTCTTCTGAGAAATGTCACATAAATGGGTAGGAACATTTTTGCTAAATATCGGAGAAGCTTTCTTGATTCAGGTTAAGGGCAAAAGTCTAACTCATGATGTATTTGAACAAGACATGCAAAAAAGCCACTGAGATCAACTCAGCTGATTAAAGCATGGTGTTAATAATGCCAAGGCTGAGGGTTTAATCCTCATATAGGCCCATTCACCTAAGAGTTGGACTTGATGATCCTTGCGGGTTCCCTTCCATGATTGCGTGAAATGCAAAAGTGAGGTCTATTTTTTTCACAAAATTGTGGTTTACTAAAGTACAATGAATAAGTGCCACTTCCGTGATGTAAAACTCATCATTAACACGGAAGGCTTAAAATGTGTTAAAAGTGGAAACCAGGGGTGCAAGGACAACAGGACAGTAGTGCTGATATTTCAGTGACTTGTGAGAGGGAACTGAAGGGATAGACAGGTCAGAAAAAAGAACTGAAGTGCCGGTTGATTTCAGTTATACAAAGAAGGAGAAAAAAACACTGGTACAAATATATTGCTAGGTGAGCCCATAGTGTTGTTTTTGTAACTGATGCTAATTCAGAATAAATTAATGTTTTTGGGCAGCTCTCCAAAGCTACAGTCCTCTCTCCATGCAGAAGGCTTCGGTGCTGCTCATTGTCAGTCTTGGGATCCTAATTATCTGGTCAGCCAAGGGACGAAAAGCTCCTAGCCCGTTAAAAGGCTAATCTGTGCCACAGGGAAGTTACAGGGATTTTATTTCTTCAGTTGGCATCAGCCAGATTTCTCACTGGTGGATTTCCTGTGACAGACTGCTAACAGAAAGATAAAAATGGGAGATTTTTGTTAGAAAGAAGTTATACTTTAAAAGTGATGAGATGCAAAAAATGCCAGAAAGAAAGTGTTGTAACCGACAGACTGTGCTAGTTAAAATTTAGAGTTAGGAAAAAAACCCCAGTTAATTAGGTGGAAAAGGAGTACTGTTCTAGTTTTATCCATTTAATTAATTTCCATCAGTCCTTTAGGAGGTTTAAAGATTTAGTATTAAAGTTAGGGAATGTGGAGAGAAAATCTTAATCAGCAACTTCATCCAGACAGTTTTGATCCGGACACAAACAAAAAATAATCCGCAGTAAGGTGGAGTCAATCTTATGATAAAATCAATTACAAAGTTAGATTTGGGTATCTTATGAAAATAGCGAGCTTGATTTAGGTGTATATTTCTCCCAAAACAGCTGACTGAAGTTGCAGGGATTAACTCTTCTTCTCTTTTGCTTCCCTGGAACATCAAGAAAGGAACAATGATAGTATTGAGCTACTCTTCATAAAGGGAAAACAGACACGTGACATGCAAATGTTGAATTCTTTATGTCAGTGATATTTAAAAGTACTTAATAAGCATTGGCTAAACCTCAAATAATAAGTACAATCAGTATCCAATTTGTATAAGAGAAATAGTGATAAAAAAAAGGGATGAAAATATCAAGGTTAGGGTCGTAGTGCTATATTTTATACCATTTCACTTTAAATTTTTTAATTAGTATCCATTACCTAGACAATAAAGGAAAGTTTAGAAAAATGTGTCAATGCAGGATGTCTGTCACAAACAGTGTGGCGTGTTAAAGGTCAGTGTTGAAGTGCACAATGCTCTTTAAGCCTTATCATTAACTTTCTTTATTTCCTGAGTTTTCACTGGTATCACCTGAATATTCAGTTGAACTGACCAAACAATTCCTTAATCATAGTAGTACATCTAGTTTCAAGGAAAATATGTTTCCAGAATTCAAAGGAAAGGAAATATATTTCCTTTCCTTGAAAGGAAGACATTTGCCAAGTTTGAGATATGCTAATATTTGTGTTTAAAATATTTGCAAACGATTTTATGACCATTAATAACATTGCTCTTCGTCCACATGCAGATTTCCCTCTGGGGAAAAAAAAAAAAGCCATCTGTTCCTTTCAACAGTATTGTAATAGTGTTTATACATGGTTCTAAGGAGATCTTTTCATAAGATTAAAATCTTAGATTTGTCACAAAATGGATTAATTTCTGTTGCTGTTATCAGACCTCATTATATTTTTGGCACAAAATGAAATGGGTTTGTGTTGTTTTCTGTCAAATTTTACAAGTACGATTTTTTCACTGATAATACCTTGCAAATATAAATTTACATCAAGTATTGATCTTGTGATAAGTCAGTCTTAGAGCAGAACAGCACTGCTTAGAATGGCCAGTTCCACAAAATGAGTTGACTCCTTCTCATAAATATCATGGGAGGTGGTATAAGTATTGTTTCTTATGCTAATTTATAGCCAATTTGGGAGGGAGAAAAAAAGTTATTGTTAAACTTGACTGAGACCACACTTACTGATGATTTAAATTTCTGAGATAGCTTCCATTTAAATAGAGTGAAAATATAAATTATAAAATAAATTGCAACAACAAAGAAAAGGATCATTATGTCCTTTTGCAATGCTGAGCTGCAGTTTTTAGAAGCCTCGTAACACATAACAAGAAGTTATTGTCCTAATTTTGCAGACAGAAATTTGGCCAAATCTGTAATTCCAACCATCTCCTTAGCAGCCATCTCAAGCTACTGCTTCAGACCTACTGAGCTGAACTGGCTGCATGAGAGTTTCTACCAACCAGCCCATGAGGCAGGGCAAACCGGGAGGTTAGGAAAGACCTCCCTCCACCACTGCAAGAATTTGATCCTCTTTAGGTGAATCTGCTGCCACAAACAATATAATAGTTGTCTATTCTAGGACCAGAGGTGTATTTGGATTTTCCTGAGTTTCCATCCTTTGTTTATAGTTGTTTTGCACGTTTCTGGCAAGTTCCAGTACCTTCCAGCACCACCAGTCCCTGCGGGCAATAATGTTCCAGCCCACCAAAAGATATAAACGGGGAAGGATGCCTCTCCTTCCTGCAGGATCACGTTTGCTATGGCCAGGATGCACATCCATAAAGCTGAAAACATCCTGGTCCCCTCTCTCTGTGCATGTGAGGCTCCTGGGGGGATGCAAGGCAAATCAAACTGAGCTGGGACATTGATGGTCACTGTGCTGAAACCTGGCGAATAACGCGTGGGTGTAGCTACAGACCAGCTACTGCTCCACAGAACTGCCAACGCTGCACTGGAAACCAGCAGGGTTTTTAATTCCTCTCTGGCAGGGAACTGAATGCTGAAAGTGTTTTCCTTGATAATGGACATTAAAATATAAATAACAAGTTTTTATGACATTTATGACAAGATGAGGTGAACGCTGAGAAGTTGCATGAATCCATGGAGTACAAGTTCAAATCAAAATGTGATCCTCAAAGTCACGGGTGACAAATTATAGGACTCTGGGAGATAATTTGTGAGAGAGTTTCATATAAATTTTACATGTTATTCTACCCTTTGTGAGCCTTCTCTTTTTAGATATATTTTGAGACATTATATGGGAGCAATGATTGTATCTGGACTAAAGCAGCTGTAATTTTATTGTTATGTTTTGGTTAAGCCTCACTGTTTAGTGGTTATCACTCCTCAGATCCTTCCTGTTCATGTCTTCTCTACCTCAAGTCTGCTCAAATAATAACTTCAAAATTCTATTTGCTTCCATTTCTCTCTTCCTTGAGGAAAAGGAAAGCAGAGTGGGAGTCCAACATATTTAGCACAGATGCAACATAATAGGAACTAAGCAATTTTATCCTTGATTTAAGGCGACGAGGGGAAAAGGAAAGAAAAAAAAAAAGAGGAAAGTGCTGAAAGATATGCCTCTTTTGAAAACAATATTTAGATCTAAAAGTAAAACTATTATTCAGTTTGAACAATTGAATGCCATGACTGAGAATGCAAAAAAAAAAGGTCTAGTTTTTGGAAATCTATAAACTCTCTCTGAGGACAACATATGGTGCCTAAAGCGCATTGCGACTGAATAAAGCTAATATAAATAGAATCATTTGTGTACAAAAACCTGTCGGTGAAATACTTCCAAATCAAAGAAGCAGTTCTTCTGGAAAAGCATTCCATGCTCTTCTTCAGCATGGCCTGGTTAAATCCCTGAGTGTTTCAGCGCTGTTACATCTCTAATCCATATACAGTATTGCAAGGTACAGTGTAAAGCTGTTAATGCAGAGTGCCATCAGAGTAAGAAAACAGGCAGAAAACATTTGAAAAATGTTACCCCCGAATTTTAAACTGCCACAACCCACTGCCTTATATACAGCTACAAAATACTAAATTAAAAGTGCACGCTTAAGGGTTTGGTTTTAGCATATTTGTAAAATCACTCTATGGCACGGAAAGCAGCTATTTCCCCCCACCTCCCCCTTAATTCACAGCTGTAAAAGCTCACTTGAAACTTGTGCTGTGTCTCTGGGCCAGACACCGTCACACACAAAATCCCAAACTTCATGACAATAGCTAGTGGGCTCCAACTGCATCCTTGTGCATCTTACTCTCATCATTTCATTATACACGTAATATTCCTATCTGAATTACTAAATACTGATCTACAAAGTACTATTAAACCGTTTACTTGAAGCTAGTCAAATACTTCACTCAAAAAAACCCCAATTGCCTAGGAAGCAGATTACAGGTGTGCCTGGAAAAAGGTAAAATCAACACATTTATTATTTTTCTTTTTATTTAAAATTCCTGATACACTTTTCTGCTTTCTAAACATAAAAATACACCATCCAAATTCAATTCTTCTTTGATTAGGAAGAAATAATGTTGGTAAAACTGAAAAACTCCACGTCCAAAGTCCACTTTAGTATAAACAAGGTCTTAGTTATGCTATGTTTACATACAACCTCTGAGCCTTTTTTCTAATGTTGCAGCATCATATAATGCAGCCTTGTAAAAAGGCAAGAAAAACCAGTTTTATTTAGCTGTGTGGCATGGTAAGCAGTGTTCCTCCAGAACACTTCTTTCTTCTTTCTCTTCTGGAAAAAAGAAGAAAAAAAGAAATATCCATAAACAATCA
The DNA here is from genome assembly GCA_013397755.1 of Cnemophilus loriae. Classification (NCBI taxonomy): domain Eukaryota; kingdom Metazoa; phylum Chordata; class Aves; order Passeriformes; family Corvidae; genus Cnemophilus; species Cnemophilus loriae. Next base: position 735,513 of record VZTF01002170.1, read on the forward strand.
TAACATTTTTTTTGTTACTCCCTACTTGTGAGTGGAAAACATGAGATAGTGCAAAGGGATACAACAACAACAACAACAACAGAACAAAAAAAACCAAACCAAAACAAAAACAAACAAAAAAAAGGCACCACCAGAAATTCACCAGGTCCCTGACAAAACCTGGAAAGTAAAACTAGAGTTCTGCATTCACCTGTTTCTCATCCAACCAGGCAATGTCGTACAACAGCAGTAAAAGGTGATTTGAGAACTTCTGGAATTGCCTTTTCACTCCATTAATTAAGAATATAAGGCTGCTTTAAAAAAAAACAAAACCAAAAAAAAAAAACCAAATCTGAAGTCCATAATAACAAATCTTACACTTAGTACTTTCATGCTTACTATAATATTCCATTGGCACTGGAAATAACACAAAAGTTATTGACTCCGTATAAAATAAAACTTCTCAGTTCAACATTGCAACAATATTTGGGCCTCATACAGGCACACGAAATTATTCACATCTTCAAATAATAATAAGCTTTGTCTTAGGGAAGTATTCTCCTTAACGACTCTGAGAAGCCAGCTGCATACCAGCTTGTACTTAGCTCCAGCTTGATTGCCTATTTTTAAGTAATAGGATTACATGAAAACTGAGACAGTTACTTTCTTTTTTCGTGTACTCATAGAACTGTGAATTAATAGCTATTGATCCCTCTGATTTTCTTAATGTCACTCAGAAAAGATGCCAGATCTCTTCTTTTATGATTTCTTTTTCTCTAGATATCAATTTTACAGCCAGATCCTGAAATGGCATATGTACTTTTGCCATCAGCATAATATATTGTAATCCACTTGGGATGCTATTTACAGGAACTATATAAACAATGTGGCATGAAAGTTTCTGTTTTGAATAGTGTTCTGTAGGAGTGGTGCCTCTCCAGCCAGAATTTTATACACCAAACCCTTTCCTAGACTTGAGTGCTTTAGTCCATCGCTGCACAGATACAACGGAAGAAGACATGTTAGTGTTTGTTGGTAGTTTATATAAATGAATATTTGAAGAGCTGAAAGTCATAACTTTGTTTTTTACAGAAGATTCACCAAAAGAACTTTAACCCCTCACTCCTGCTTGACCTACGAAATGCCAAAGAATATGATCTTACTCCATAAAACAGAGAACAACTACAGATAGAGGGACTGTGAGCATTTTGTGGCTTTGCTCATGATCTTTGCTCATCACTTTGTTGATCTAGCCAAAATAAAAGGTTTCCAGTTCCTCCCAGAAATAAAAACAATCAAGTGGAAATCTGCATAAAGTGTACCAGATATGCTCAGAGAAGTTCTCCCTGGGTTAACTATGGACACATAATTGGTGAATGTTTCGAAAAGCTTTTGCGTTCTTGAAATATCAAAAGACGTATCTTTTGAAGCTTATAACACATTACTTTTGAATATTTGAGTGACCACAAATATCTTGATAGATCTGACAAGAAAGGCATGGGAAATTATTTCAGTTGTTAATTTTCTATCAAGATGGCTAAGGGTGCCCTCCTTACATACTTCAAACCCTCTTGGTCTATCTACCTACCCAGTCAGCTAACAAACTTGCTTTTTGTAGGTCCAAGCAAACAACTGTGGATGTTAATTATTTCCCAGTGTTTTGGGCTTCATACAAATAAAAGATGTTTAGCATCTCGTGGAGTGGTGCTCCTCTTGTACACAAAATTTGATAGTCTAAAATCTCCACAGAAGGTTGCCACTTGCATGATTTCTCCTAGTATTTGCCAATCATCATTAAAATAATGTTTGGAACAAAATGGTGGTTACTGAATTGATTTGATGGTCTAATCTTGCATCCCCATTAAAGTGTTGGAGAACTGTCTCTGTAATCAGAGTCATGGCAAATTTAACAGTAAGACTTTCTGCTAAGTGTTTCAGTCTCTGTTGTGTGCAGCTGAGGGTTCTTTTCAGCCTATGCTTTTTTGTTCTCATGGTATCTTTGACTGCTTTCTTTTTTCCATTAATCTTTCAGCAATCCAGACAGATGCACTTTTGTGCCTCTCTTAGTCTCTTGACCCTGAAACACCAATATGTTACAAAGCAGAATTATGTTCTGGTTCCAAGAAACCCAGATCTTCCTGAGGCAAGACATCGAGGGCAGTTGAGCTGTGGTATGGCTGAGTCCTTTACAAGTTTCAGATGGTAAATATTTAACTACTCCCCTTTGCTGTCTTTCTTTCTGCTTTCAACAGTATTTCCAAGAGTGATATTGTCATCCTAGCAGCAGGCTGTGACTAATTTGTACCATCTTTTCAGTTTTCTGTTTCCTTCTCAATTTGAGAATACCGGCTGCAGCCTATTAAAAGCCATGTTACCAAATCTCCTTTAGCTCTCACAAATACCCCTTCCCTTTAAAAGTATCAAATTTATTTGGTCTTTTTATGAAAACAGTGATAAAGTTTACTAATAAACATAGTTGTTTGTTTAGAAACACAGAGTTCTTACTATAGTTTTTGGCATCCTTAGTTGCTATCATCCCTGTAGCACTGTTTCTGCTCTTTCCCTTCTTTGTTCACATGAGCAATAAGCTATTGTATTGGGTTTGCACTGCCAGGTTTTTGGTAGCAGGGGGCTACAGAGGTGGCTTCTGTGAGAAGCTGCTAGAAGCTTCCTCCATGTCCACCAGAGCCAATCCCTGATGGCTCTGAAGATGGACATGCCTCTCGCCAAGGCTGGGTTAATTTAGAAATGCTATTAATGCCTCTGTGATAACAGATTTAAAAATAAAGAAAAAAAAATTATCACATAGACGTAATTGCGGCCAGAGAAGAGCGTCTCGCCAAGGCTGGGTTAATTTAGAAATGCTATTAATGCCTCTGTGATAACAGATTTAAAAATAAAGAAAAAAAAATTATCACATAGACGTAATTGCGGCCAGAGAAGAGCGTGGTGAGAACATGTGAGAGGAACAACTCTGCAGACACCAAGGGCAGAGAAGAAGGAGGGGCAGGAAGTGCTCCAGGCACCAGAGCTGAGGTTCCTCTGCAGCCTGTTGTGAAGACCATGGTGAGGCAGCTGTGCCCCCACATCCCAAGGAGGTCCATGGGGATGCAGAGACGAACCTGTAGCCTCTGGAGGAGGCCCACTCCAGAGCAGGTGGATGCCTGAGAGGAGGCTGTAACCCTGTGAGAGGCCCATGGAGAGAGAAGCCCCCACTGGAGCAGCCTGTCCTTGGAGGACTGCACCCCATGGAAGAGTGACCCACACTGCAGCAGTTTTGGGAGGACTGTTGCCTGTGGGATGGACTCACACTGCAACAGTTTGCAGAGAGCTGTTGCCTGTGGGATGAACCCGTGATGGAGAAGTTCATGGAGAACTGTATCCTGAGGGAGGAACCCCACCACGGAGCAGGGGAACAACTCCTCTCCCTGAGCAGCAGGAGAAACACAGTGAACTGACCATAACCTCCATCTGCTGTCTCCTTGCACCACTGGGGGAGGAGGTAGAGCTGGGAAGGAAGGAGGGGTGGGGGGAAGTTGTTTTTGAGGGTTTATTTTACTTGTCATTATCCTGCTCTGATTTTGTTAGCAATAAATTCATTTCATATCTCTAACTGGAGCCTGTTTTGCCCCTGATGATATTTGATGAGTGATCTCTCCCCGTCCTTATCCCAACCCATGAACCCTTCATTAAATTNCAGTGAACTGACCATAACCTCCATCTGCTGTCTCCTTGCACCACTGGGGGAGGAGGTAGAGCTGGGAAGGAAGGAGGGGTGGGGGGAAGTTGTTTTTGAGGGTTTATTTTACTTGTCATTATCCTGCTCTGATTTTGTTAGCAATAAATTCATTTCATATCTCTAACTGGAGCCTGTTTTGCCCCTGATGATATTTGATGAGTGATCTCTCCCCGTCCTTATCCCAACCCATGAACCCTTCATTAAATTTTCTCTCCCCCATCCAGCTACAGAGGGAAGTGAAAGAGTGGCTTTGGTGGGTGCCAGGAGTCTGACCAGTGTCAAAACACTACAGCTATCCAGCATAACAAAGCAGCAAGCAAAGCGGCTCCCCTTGGGGAATAAACAAACCTTGTTTTCTATTTATCTGTGTACTTCGCAAATTCTCTCTGGTACAATTTCAAAATTAATCTATTTTGGTTATGATTTTCCTGATGAAAGAATGCAAGTTTAGAGTTTGTCCTTTGACAGACTTGGAATCATTTGTTTCAGATGATGAATGACTGTCATTTGTTGTCTGTTGCTGGTTCTTTTTGCAATGATTGATGCCCAAAAGCTTCCTGAAGAGAATAATTTAGAAGAAAAGAATAAAGATTCTGAAGACAAATATTTAAGCTAAAATGCCAAACATAAGTACAGTTAGTAAAACAAAAATAACCCAAAAAGGAAGAGGACTATGAGATGTTTTGTGTTCTTTTGTCTTTGAACTATACGACTTTAAATCTGTTGTTGGTCTCATTCAATAAGGTATTTAAGCAGTACCACAAATGCTTAAAGTAAAACACACACATGGCTTATCCAATGTCATAAAAAAATCTCATCTCAAAGGATAAAAAATTTTGGCCTTTTTTTCATCCCTGCTCCATGCTCTGTTTCAAAAGAGTTACTGTCTGGCCTCATCTTCAATCATCAGGCACAATTATTACAGTACTCTTTCTACTAAAATAAATGGTACAGAAGAAATGTCATAGCCTGGTGACCCAGGCAAGGATAAATGAAATATTTTTAAGAGTGACCATTAACTATAATTTCTCTTACATGTTGTATATTGGACCTCTTCAGCAAGCAAATCTTGTTATATCAGAAACTTAATCATTACCGAAGTCCCTTTGAAGCCTCAGAGAAGCTTATAAGCAAAGGATTTATGGCAATTTTGAATTGCTTTCAGAAAGGTACATCACGTTTGCAGCTGGGACTCAGCGTGTAGAACAGCTGTCCTGACAGAGTCCTTGTACAAGCGTGATGACATCCTGCCAGATCTTTAAAACATTAAAGCATCTGGTTTGCATTTAATTTTTGGACTCAGATGACTTATCTGCATTGCATTTTAGTGTAGGGTATTTCATTCATTATTTATTGTACATAGGTGTTCAAAGAACCAGGAACTTTGTGCGTGCCACAAACCCTCACTGGCGGTAGGGGCTGTTTACAGGACAACACATCAACATACATTTTTGGCCAATCAAGTAGATCGAAAAAGCAAAAGCAGTTTTCCCTGAATTTATGAAAAACTGATTGAGCAGGTTAAATGCCTGGAAAATACTGAATTCCTTACTGGAAAATTGCCATTACTGTTCTACTAGTGCTCTGACAACTTACGGCGTATCTCTGAGCTGAATACATTGCTAGCTCTGAAACTCCTTTCCTCTGTCACGGGCATAATGTGACGCTAACAGCAGCCAACGCACATCAACCTTGGTTTGTTAAAAGCGAATGATCAGCGTGAAATGCTATAATTTCCTAATTTTATTTTTGAGGGCATGTATCTGGTACGAAAGAATGAGTAAAAGCCTGTTGCCTCATCACCTGTTGCCTCCCAAATCTGAAGACTATTTCCAGTTCCAGCTGAATAGAAAAATGCATTTCAGATCAAGTAATTCCACAAGGAAAATGGTGATGTGATGGAATTTGAGTTTTGCTAGTGCCGCTTTCTGCATTATTTACAGATATTGACAAAGCATTTGGAAGAGACAGAGGTTTGGAAAACTAGCACTTCAGCTTATAGAAAAAAGAACAAACTTGTATTAGATGATTGGCTGAGGGGGAGCTGAAATACGAAAAATCATTTAGCAGTAACACTTCGAGATCATCAGATGACCCTGCCATGGCTGGGGGTTGGGAACTAGATGGTCTTTGAAGCCTCTTTCAACCCATTCTGTGATTCTATAGTTCTACCTGCAGTGAAATCATTTCTTGAAGAAAGCAAATTATTTTGTTATTTTGCTACAGCAGCATAGCAAAAAGATGGTTGTGCAGCAACATTATATTGATTTACTAATATTCCTGTGAGAAGAACCCTTAAATTCCATGCATGCTATGGCTACCAGTTTGCCAGCCTCTCCCGACATCATCAAAGATGATCCCAGTGCAATCCTTTTCTTTTTCTCATATTATTAAAAATAATTAGAAAAACATAAAAGCCCTAATTGCAAAACTGTTTCAAAATTCTGGCTGTACATGCATTTTCCAAGTTTATGTCTGGTCTTCACACCAGAGAGAACGAAGGGTATCTAGAAGAACTGTTCCCTTTTTTTGTCATGCAGTACATGAATTTCAATCATTAAGACGAGTCCAAATAATTTTACTTTGTTTTTATTCAAAACCAGAATTAAAATTAATATCTAATTAATAGAAATACATGTAATTTTATATTTAATATGTAATTTTATATTTAATATGTGATACATTAAGATAAGCAGTAAACAATGGGAATTTTTAAGACACATTATGAATCCTAAATTTCAGGAATATGCATTTCTAGGGATACAGACCTCTCCAGATGTGTTGCTGTGAACGAATAAACTGAGTATAGTTTTTTTAACAGATATTTTAAAGTTCTCAAAGGAAACAATGTTTATGTTGGCAGAAGAAAATATAATCTGAAGGTACAAATCACAAGTAGCCTTCACTCAGCACTATCATACGAATGACTAGAACAGCAGAAGATCAAGATGAGATTTTTCAAGTGTCTTCATACAATATTGAAGTCCACTACAACTTTTGAGTCATGAATATACTTCTCAAAGCACAAAACTCTTTTTTCTTCTCCTTTTGAGGATGAATTGCCCACAGAATTTTCTAGCTATTTTTTTTCTGGTTGTAGGAACATACAGAAAATTTCTTTCACCTAACCTTGATGACTTTGAGGTTTTTTAGATTTCTGAGCCATGTAAAATTTTTACGAGGGCTTCTTGAATTAGCCCAGTTTGTTAAAAAAAAAAATTATGGATAGATGAAGAGAAACAGAAATGTGGATACTATGGGACAAAAAATGTGTCCAGCAACTGATTTTGCTGTTGGATCTTCCTCTGAGGAAACCAAGCAGTGATGCTGATGCTCTCCCTGGAACACGCCACTCTTCATTTCATCTCTGCTCTGATAAACCAGTGTTTGAATGGCTGCACAACCTTCTTTAGAGAATGGAAGGCATAAAGAAGGAAAGAAAGAGACACTCCTACTGATCCTTCTCCAGAACAAAACAAATCAGGAAATTATTCACTTTTTAATAGAGTTAACTCTGCTCTGAACATTTTGTGAACTGTTTAAAGGCCAGGGTGCCAAAGTGCTGGATGTCAAAGCAGTAAAATTCCTGACAGGGGACGTTACGGTGATCATTAATTGCCAAAGGGCTTTGTATAGGCAGCTCTTGGAAAAGATATACACAGGCAGCATCTCTGTTACTGTCATGGCACGTGCTGTATAAAATTTATTGACCCTTAGTTGTTAAAAGCCCTGTGATCCAGAGCCTGTTATTTGAGTGCAAACAGGAATAAAGCAGAGAGACGTGGTTATGCCTTTAGGCTGATCAGCTGCAAGGAAGTTGGCAGGAGCCAGAGCTCAGGACTGATGTCTTGATGTCTCCCCTGTGCCCCTACACGATGAGCAGGCTGAGTGCACTGAGGCTGGATCCTCAGCAAGGGAAGAAAACATCTGATGTACAAGTGCCTACAGAAACATATATACTCCTTCGATGCAAACCCTGGGACTGGCCATGATCTAGGATTATGTTTCCCCAGCTAAAGTGAAGATATTGCTTCATATTGAAAAAAATAGTTATGCATAGTAACGCTGGAGTAAAATAGTTCCGTAGTGCTTTGATAGGTGTAATGGTAAGCATCAAAGGAAACACTACAGAGATGCATAATTCACATAAAATCTGAGATGCCATTGTTAATAATTTCACTGCCATCCCATTGCAACTGCAGAGCAAATAATATATATCTCCTAGAATTTACAATTGTTGATATTTTGTACTGGCCTCAGGAAAGTAATTCAGATGCATAAGTTGTCTTCTGTGTTCCATCTCCTCAGCCCAGTACAGGTGCTTAGACAATTCAGTTTTCAAATCAATTTTCCCAATATAAACATTAGGGGAGTTAAATCTAAACTACACAGGTAAACTTGAAAGTTAAAATGTTTAAAATTCAGGAAAATGAAACAACTATTTAAGCCAAGGTTCTGAGTTTTAAGCAATTTTCTTGCTTATTTCAAAGCATTCATTATTGCTGTTGGTACCATTCCTACTGTGCTGATTTCAGAGGTTTTATGTGCTAATATCGGTTGTTTTATGTGCCTTCTACTTGGGACTAGAATTATCCTACATCCCTACGTTCAAAGACTGCAAGCTCTTCCTGACTTTGCTCCTACCACGATGCTACTGAGCCTCACTTGCCTGGTTTCTGCTCTGCATGGGGAAAGTAATCTTGTTGCACACTAAATTAATAGAAAGTATCACGGAACTAATAGATTCCCTAATTTCTCAATTTAGCTCAACTAGTTTGTTCAAAGTTTTAAATAAAATAAAGAATAAAATGAGGATGATTTTTTTTTTTTCTGAAAGATTTCAGATTTCTCTGGAGTTATTTCAGTGACCTGATAAAATACAGAACCTCAGGTCTATTCATTTGGATTTTCTTTCTTTATTCCATGCTTTCCCCTCTACAATCCCTTGATCTTTGGCCAGCTCTGAAGAGCCAGCTCTGGAAAGCTGGTGGCTGATGCCAGACTTTGTAAAGCTTCCCAGTGAAATGTACAGCACACCAAGGACTGTGGTAAGTTAAAAACCCACATTAAGTCTTTCCTTTCCTGATTGTGCCTTTTCACAATGTGTCACGAAGAGTGCAATGCGTTTCCTGAGACAGCAGCACCTAGTGCCACGGTAAACATCCTTGGGTATCCCACTCAGCTTCCCCGTCAAGTTCTGGTACAGCGTGAATCAACTTTGATTTTGCTTTGTCAGTGTTCTACAGTAGATGTCTCAGACACAGCAAGTGATGTCAAAAGATATGAGACATCCTGTGTTTGGAAAACTCCATCATACCCCCGAAGTTTGTTGTTTTATCGCGTGGGTTAGTATCATAAAAGTATTATCCTTTAAGATCTTGTTATGGATGAAAGGGAATATGAATTTTAAGTGGATCCAAGTAATTAAGGATGCATTAAGGTCTTGATTGTCAAATCAAAGTGCAATGAGTACTTGCCGTTAACCCAGCTACAGCACTGCCAAGTCTCCGTCCAAATAAATAAAAAAAAAAACAACCCTTCATTAATAATATTTTTAAATTATTTAGCTATACATTCACTTTCAGGTATCTATACTTTATCTTCAGTGTTGCATTCACCCTTGAGGGTGACCATCTGGATCCCAAAATCCACAGTACCCATCAAGGAATTTGGAGGGGAATCAACATATTAGTCGCATCCCGAGGGCTTTGCTGGGAGGAATGTGACATTTATGGTGGAGTTTCTTTCTCTTCAGTATTGGATCTGCCCAGGGCTATTTTTTTTGCATGTTTTCTTCAAGTAGTTTTCTTACTTGTCATTTTTTCCCCACTGGATCCCAGCTACAGCTTGACGATCATCACCACTTCACTATTACAGATACACGACAGCATCCCACGGCCCCAGCTATCAGACAAGGGTTTTTTCACTTGTTCTGTACAGACTGTACAGGTTTGCTAGATCTTGAACACATTTGCTATGCACGGAGATAAGCTTGAAAAAGGCAGGTAATCATCTTGTGACAGAAAGACAAATGCTGTCGCAGCAGAAACAAGCTAAAATGAACTCTAGCCAAGGAGAGTCCCAGCAAGTCCTGAGGCCAGGGCTGGTGAGTTAGTACCCAGCCTCATTTTTCCTGAGCTGCAGCTGCAGCCAGCACCCAAGTTTTGACCAACTTTCATTTTGTCTGATCTCTTCACGGCATTTAAAGTCAGACAACTGGGCTTTTGCTGCTGTAAGAGCACAGGTAGATGGAGAAAGAGATGAAAAGTGGTCAAAGGCAGAGACAAATCAGGAGTGAAATGAAGAGAGAAGCACGTTAAAGGGATTTTTGACACCCATAAAGCATGAGAAAGACTCAACTGTTTATCCAGTTTAGTCCCCAAGTCATATGGATACATATTTGCCCATATCCACGTAAAAAAATCGTGCATCTGTCTGTGAGTTTGATACAAATTTACTGCATGTACTTTTTTGAGGAAAAAAAGAAAGTTTATTTTGTGACCTGGAGGACTGTTCACGCTTGCCTATGACCCAGTTGTATTTTCCCAAACTAGATCACCAGAGGAACTAAACCCACAAAACAACTCAGCAAGCAACAGATGTGAATGACCACAGAGAAGGCAGGTGGGGAACACTGCCAGTTATCTCTCTGGAATTAATTTGCTGTGGATCTGGAAATTTCACTGAAAGGGTGGTTAAGGATTGGAACAGGCTGCCCAGGGAGGGGGTGGAGTCACCATCCCTGGAAGACTTCAACAAACAACTGGATGTTGCATTTAGTGCTATGGTTTAGTTGAGAAGGTGGCGTTTGGTCAAAAGCTGGACTCAATGATCTCAGAAGTCTTTTCCAACCTTAATGATTCTTTGATTCTTTCATTAAAATAATGATGGTGGATACACTGCTATTTAGTTTTTCTGTTCTAGGAGTATTCTAGTTTGTGTCTCAGAACTGGCTAAATTGCCCATCTTTCTGTTACTAAAGACATGCACACAGCCCCAAAAGTGTACCCTACAGCAGCTGCAGGTTCATATACCAGTACATCACCGGTGTTAGGTAACGTCTTATTGCACCACCAGCTTCAAAGAATGACTCTGTGACAAACAGAAACCAGTTTAAAAACTCACCTTTACTAGGAGTTTTTACCAGCATAATTACAGAAAAAAAATTTTAAATATTCTAAAATAGGAATTAATTTTTTTCCCCTAAACATTCCTGCCTCCCACTTAGTTACAATAATCAGGTATTTATGTATTTAGGCACATAGGGTTTGCAAGGGATGGAAGGTGCTATAACCTATGGAGCACAAGCCTTGGGTACCGTCAGAGAAATTACAGGGAATTTATGCAGAAGGGGATCTCAGTAGGAAAAATCTTTGCCCAGGTATGTTATATTTACTGTTCCAGAGCCAATTGCACTGATTGGTGTGGTTGTTACTACAGGAAGCTCCCTCCACTATTTCTTCTTACTCAGTGCATCACTAGTTTTGATCTCTGTTTCCAAAATGAATTTATGCCGTTGTCTTAGGGGGCACAGCCTGTAAGAAAAGATGACAGGAGACACACAAGATTATGAAATAACATAATTAAGGTCCTGGACAGCGACATATAATTTTAGAGAAAACCAGATCTCTGGAGTGAAAACTCAGAAGATTCCTGGACATAAACTCCCAGTTTTTATGGGTTTGTTTCCTTGAGTGCCCAGTGTTGGGTTTTTTCCCTTCAAATTTGGTGAATTAATTTGACTTTCCTTGTAATTCTTCCAGCACATGTACTGGAAAATAAATGTTTCATATGAACTGGTTTACCTGCAAACTAAAATTTCTTCTGCTGGCAGATGAAAGCCATAATTTATGGCAGATTAACATCTGTAACACTATAACTAGTGTTCTCTCTATAAAGTTTACAATACAAGTCAGTAAAGCCATTTTTATGTGAATTACAGTTTTAGAATAGATTTAAATGCTAAAATTATTTTTCTGTATGAGATTATCTGTGAGGATATGCAAAAACCAAAATCTAAATTGACTTATACACCTGTGTGAGGCCATTCAAAGAGCGTGTAACTAAAGAAATACAACACAAGTCAATCAAGGATTGACAATACTTCTCAACAGCCCAAATTTTAATTGAATTCTTTTCCAAGGTCTTTCCAGTTATTATTAAAAATCTACTACACATACTACATTATTTAAAAGTGCTATTTTAACAAATAACAAATAAAGTGTGCAAACCACAGTAAAGTACATGTAAAGGGATCTCAGGTTCCAGAAGATTACGAATTAATCATAAATAGCTCTCTTTTTTTCTGTGCAAATTAAAAATGTCCAACTAATCTCTTTGCCACTGTATTTAAGGTAACCGTGTGAAGTGTCCTTTGCTAAATCTAAGGATGTGCCTCTGTGCTTTTCAGAATGTATTGCACATATTTCAGCAGAGATCTCCTTGATCCAGGTTTTGAATTGCAAACAAAGTTATAATCACTGAAACTACAGATACCCACAGAGGTAAGACATAAGCAAGGTATTTTGTGGGTGTAGAAAGATGTTATTCTACCTTTCGTTTAAAATAAATTCTGAAAACATTAAAAAAAAAAATTGCTAATAATTAGGCAGATAAAATGGCATCAGAATCACTGCATTTATACAGGTTCCTCTGCAGTACCATTACTGTAACTGAACAAGGATAGACCTAAGCTTACCCATGTTTCTATCTAATACTTTAATATATATCCAGGACATTAGTGTTTTTGTTATCTCACCTGACTTCCCAGCACAAGTCCATCTATTATATCTTCCAGTTCAGACACCTGGGGAAAAAATACCAAAGCAACAAATCCCCCCCAACACACAGAAGATGACAGGTATAATATTCACAAATAACACCACTATACGTTACAATAAACACTATCTTTGAATCACCCTTTTCCACCACTGTCGAGCACCAGTCCTCGCTTGGCAAGGTTATTTAAAAGGGGCTTAAGGTGTTACTCTTTCCCTGAGGTGGCACAAAGGGGAACTCAACAAAAGTTCCCAGGAGGTTCAAAAACCCCAAACTTTACCGGCAAATTTTAGAAGACCAGGAGTTTGGCAAAATTTAAAACAAAAATTTCAATCAAAACAAAGCACTTCACACAGCATTGACTTAGCAAACTATGACCCACCCAACCTTAAATTAGCCAGATTTAAAGACGGAATTATGAGTAGAAAAGGAAAGAGAAAAAGAGAGAGAGAGGAAAGCAAGATATAGATACTGCCCTCAATCCTAGCATGGTGTCAGCTGCCATAAAATCCAAGGACAAGAGGGACACCTGCAACTCTTGTGCAATGGTTTTTACCTGCTCTGGCCTCCTGTGACCACCCCAACCCCCAGGTGGGCCCTCTGGTCATCCGGCTGCTCTGGGGCTGGACTAGGGCTCCAGGGGTGGGCTGTGGGGCGCTGCTTCCATGGTGCCACTGACTGACAGCAGTCCTGGGCTGGGCTGGAGACTTCAAGGTGGGATGTTGTGGAGCAGTACCTTGTCCCACTGCTGCAGAACTTGCCCTGTGCCCTCCCACACACACTTGGATTTTTTGAGCCTCTAATCCTTTTCTCCAGTCTCTCACAACCATGATGCCTTATTGGGACTACCTAAAAACCGAGGCCAGACAAAATCAAGGGAATAAAAAGCTGTTATATTTATTGAAGGGTCTTTAGGTACATTTAGGGCAGACTAAACCCACCCAGGGGCTACACCCAAAAATGGACGATGAGTCAGGGCTTTTCACACTTTTATAAGTTTTGTCTATTTGCATATCAGGGGTTGATCCTCCAATTACAGCTTCAGGTAATGAAGTAATTTACCCCAAGTTTGCTCCCCCTCAACTCACTTTTGTTGACATTTCTCAGGGCCTGAGACGGTAGGGTGTCCTTGATTCCCAGGCCTAGAGAGGAATTGTTTTTTCTGACCAAAATGGGAGAACAGTACATAACACTTTATATGGAGTTTATAGACTAAAGAATTACAGGACTACAAATACATGAAAAATATAAAAGCTAAAATCCTAAGGTATCAACCACATATGTAGTACAATGCAGCATACCTTTGCTCAGCAACTGAAGGTTTTCCTATTTGGAATACGAAAAGCAAATCACGCTTATTACCAAAAAGACTTGATGTCTCCATGTGTTCTGCTAAACACAAACCAGAACCCAAGCTATCATACTTTTATGGATGTACATGAAAAGTACATGAAAAGATGAGTTCTATAGCTTAGAGTGTTTGTGTGTGACACAATATCTTTTTACTGTAATAGTCTATCTTTATTCTTCTATATTCTACAGGAAAACAAGAAAATTCCTTATATTTGTGATATACAAATTATGTATGCTTTAAAACAATGCTTAAAACACCTGCGGTTCTAAAACACATGATAGAAAATTCTTATCAAAAGTGTGTGTAGGTTAATATCTGCATAGGGAATCCTGCATCAGACTATATTGGTGAGATTTTTCAAGAAATCAATTTATGAGCAGAAACAACTACATTCTGGTGTATTAATATTTGGTGGCAGATTAATAAGCAAAGAATTATCTTACCAAAAGATAATTTTCAATATGTATATGCACACATATGTGAAGACTGCTTATATTTATTTGTTCATGGGGAGGTTCCAAATGCTAGAGTGCTTTAATAAAACACGAGCAAACTGGCAGTGCGAGCTTTTAATTAATAGAGAAAGCAGCAGTTTAACAAGCGTTCCAAAACCTGCAGAGCTCCATGTTCTTAAATCTAATTTACGTACGCATTTAAGTATATACCTTATTATGTACCCTTTGAGTGCTTAACTGCTTCAAACACTTTGAACAGGCTGTAGCAGCATTCTGCCAAATATTTTAGCAGTAAGTAGTGTTATGCATTTGGACTTCAACTATTTGATTAAATGAACTAAGAAACACTAGAAAAACAGAAATTGAAAAAGGGCCTGTGTGTTTTTCCAGACTGGTGCTGCTGAGTGCCAGCATGGCAGTGTTCATAGTTCTATTTGTCTTCTCTTAGTGACAGCAGCAAGAGATACACTGCTAGGAGCTGCTTTTATAATGTGACTAATAAAAGAATCATCCATGCATTTTGTCTTGTCTAGCAATGCTTTCCTTGAAAAGGAAACTCAGGGTATATTCTCTTTAAAAAAAGATTTTCCCTATTCCCTGGACAGTAAACGCAGAGTACATTTACTAAGAATGAAGTATATGCACAGCCTCTGGAGTGCCACTGTCTCACAGCTGGCTTCGAGGGTTGGTGGAGTCATGGAGATGTATCTGCACATCTGTGCAACATGTGGTACCACTGCACATCAATACACTCCAGTGATCCTGCATTTATTTATTATTTTTCTTAGGAAAAGTTGTCCTGTGAAAAAGCGTTGTCTCTCTTTGCCAGCAAAAATGCTCGTTGATTGGGAAGTACACCAGCACACAGGCAAGATGGACAAGTGAGTCTTCTGCCATGAATACTAAAGAGAATTAGAAACCATGCACCTGGACATGAATAGGTAAAGAAACCACCCTAGTCCGAGAAGAGCAAGCATGCCAGTCACTGAATGCCAGGTGCAGCTTTCAAATTAGAGAGTATTTCATGGGGACCACTGTGCTTCCAGCTCACTGATGCTACCTAGGAACTGGGCATGTGCCTGTTTCTGTTACCTGTGTGCGAGTTACTCTTGTGTCCTAAATATATGCCTGCAAATTTACAAATCAGAGAATTGCAGAATCGGAAGAGACCTTCCAGACCATCTTGTTCCAAACCCCCTGCCTTGGGCAGGGACACCTTCTGCTAGATCAGGTTTCTCAAAACTCCATCCAACCCGGCCTTGAACAATTTCAGGGGCATACACAGCTTCTCTGGGCAACCTGTTCCACTGCCTCACCACCCTTATAGTGAAGAATTTCTTCATAATACCTAATCTGAACTTGTCCTCTTTCAGTTTAAAGCCATTCCCCTTTTTCCTATCACTACACGCCCATTTAAGACTTCTCTCTGAATTTCTCTTGTAGTCCCGTTTAGATGCTGGAAGGTGCAATAATATATCCTTGGAGCTTCCTATCCCTGCATACTAAGTATATAGAGATCAGTGAAAGATTTCTTGTATTAAAATCTACCACATTATAACACAAAATCTGAGTTTGACTTTACCTTGCTCCTGCAAATTGGCTTTGACTCATCATTTACCTGTTATTTACACCCGTTTATTTTTTTAGATGTCTGCAGTGTGCAACTAAAATGAGTGAAAGAGAAACTCTAGAGTACCTGTGATTGATACACTAATAGATGAAACCATTTACTCCAACATTCAATCCATTATTAAGAAGAATATTAGAGACAGTTAACATATGGAACTAAAATTCTTGGATCAAAATCTACTAGAAATACCACGTGGTTTTAATTTTTGTTCCACACCTGATTCGAGAACACTAGTGAAAGGCACCCTCTATTAACTAGCTCATGATTTCATCCATTATTATCCAGCAACCATTAATTTATCCCTTAAAGTGGAAAATTGAGCTGCAGACAGGAGCAAGGGTGAGGAACCAACCCCAAAATACTGAAAATAAAATTAGTCAGGTTGCATGAGTATAAATCTCTAATTCAGACTTTGTTTCTTAGCATGGACTTTCCTATGACAGTTTCTGTAAAGCCAAAGGAAGATGCTGTGCTAGAGCCTCTGTTAGCCACAAAAGGCAGCATCCCTCCTCTGGGTCTCACTGAACCTTGGCTCCATCAAGCTGGTGTGTACATCAGAACTAATCATCACTTCACTAGAAATTAAAGAGGGGCAGGGTCAAGCAATGGGAAACCAAGTTTGGACAAAATTCAGATCAGAAAGCATAGTTACCCAGGTTCATGGTTCTTTAGAAAACTCATCTGAGTAGCCCCAGCTGAAAGTAAGGGAAAGGCTGAAGGCTTCGTTTCAGAGACAACAACCTGTGTGCACTGATCCCCACAGTGATAATGAGAAAAGGTGACAACAAAGGCATGAGATACGCATGAAAAATACGTAATGGCACTCACAGAACGGTAGAAACATGAACCGGGATGACGGCAAGGGCTGACTTTGGCCATGTAACACCGAGACTGAAAAGGGAAGAGCACTAAATGGAAACTTTTGGGGTTTTCTGTAAAGGAATTCAAATTGCTAACATGAACACCAGCTTTCACTAAAGGTTGCAGTGTGTCCAAAAGCAGAACAAACGAAGATGCAAACCCCCAAACATCAAGCTGGTTTTGAAGTCATTTCATTTCCCTTCTCTACAGAGCTTTCTTCAAAAATACATACTTTCAGACAAAGATACTGCTGTGTTTTCTGTATCTCAGAGGACAAAACACAGTACTCCAGATCCCTTTAAAAGGCATCTTTTTATTTATATGTTTGTTTTAACACAATAAATTTATTTTCCTTCTCCGTTCACAAACCCAGTGGGAACCAGAGCCACAAAGCCGCCTCTTGTCGATGAAAACATGCCTTGGGGAACGTCTGCACTGCTGCCACACCCTCTGTGACAGGTTTGAGATCCCGAAAGCAGAGCTGCAATATTGTGTGTTTGCACTCAGGACATCAGGAGCAGGTATTTCACAGGCAGTTGATCTAGTTGTGAAGACAGGTGCAGAAGATCTGCTAGCTTTAAAGGCTGAGCTTCCCACCAGAGTGTCACTTCTTTGTAACTCCGTTGTGATTAGAGTATTTTCCTCCAGTGTGGATGCTTTGCTGACAAGCTTTTCTTCAAAACCTTAGTGGAGTACACCCCAATTACTATTTGGAATGTAATTGCTAAGGTAGCATGAATTAAGACATGACTACGATGTTCTCAGTGTCTGAAAAGTAACACATCTCTCTAAGAAGATTGACCTGAGTGGAACCAAGCGTGTAAAAATTACAAGGTATTTTTCTCCCAAATACAATGATTTATTTTTTCCTCAGAACAGAGTTTTGTTAACTAAATGCAAGTATACCTCCCAAACAGCCAGGGTGCATTGCTTTCTTGTTTAAATATTTGTTATTATTCATTAAATATTGAAAGTAATACCTCCTGTATAATTTCTTCAGATATTTGTTCCTTCTGCAAAACCCCTGATATATTTGTTAGCATTTTACTATTTAAAAAAAAAAAAGACATAATAGTATAATAATTCCATGACAGAATGCTGTTTTCACATAATAAACTACATTTCATAGCTTAGCAGAATTGGCAGGGCGAACACTGTCAAGTGCAATCCATCCCAGTTAACTCAACATAATATGAAATTCCATTAGGGAAAGATGCAATCTAAAGAGAGGACACCTAAATCATACTCAGTCTCCAAGACAAGACTCATTTATGGCATTCTGGCTTAGCAAAGGCTCTTTTGAACACCAGAGGAAAGGCTAGAAGTTTTTGTAGGATTTTGTTGAGTCAAAAGAAGAGATTTAAAGTTTTAGAGATAGGAGACAAAAGTTGGTAGGTTTTGTAAAGAGTTTTGTGAGAGGAAGTTTGCCACCGTAACTGGATTTTTTATTTTCTTTTATTTTATTTGAAGTTTCTGAAGGAGGAAGTGCTTATCTTGAGGGGTTCATGTACACACTGGTAGAAATCTCTCACAGGTAATTATTCTTTCCTAGTGCTATGTATTTGTAGAAATACATTAACTTTCCCTATTCTTTTTTACACTGCAGCTTGGACTGGCTTAATAAAAAAATCCCTTCTGCTGGGTTTTAACACTTGAAAAACTTTATTTCCCCAAACAACCATCACCTGATAATTCCTTAGAAAATTTTATAAATGTAGGCTTACAAACTACACTGAGGAACAGAACCTCTACAGAGACCCTTATCCTCCATTTCTAAAAATTTAAGTGATCATCTCTTCATTCATACTACAATGCCCTAACCGGGCAAGAATGCAGGCAGCTTGTAGCTATAGTGTTTGCCTTACAAACACCTTTTGAGGTTTCTCACTGACTAAACTACTAGTGCTACACCTGCTGCACAACTTTGGCAGGTTCAGATGACCCAATATTAATAGCAGCCCTATTAAAGAAGTAGTCAGGGTTAATTTCAGAGGGTTATTGCAAACCAAATTGTACCTCGCATATACAGGGTATACATGATGCAGGCATCTGGCTCGTGTCTGCTTTTCTCCAGGAATACAGATTAGACATGCACAAGAACTCGAGGTTCAGCAACCATTCTTCCTTCAAAACATCCACACATCCATATGCACGGGTATCTTTACACGCACAGGTACACACAGACCACATGCTTTTCTTCTTGTCCAGCAACACTACTGTGGCATTTTTACGCAACAAGAATTATCTATCATCTATAGCTATTCAGAAAGATGAAGAAGTAGGGTTTTTTTCCCTTGGAATTCACAAGCGTTGGAGAGTTGCCCCATATAACAAGAAATCTTGCAGTCTGCAGACCTTGAGTCAAATCATATATCTTATCACCCTTTTGGTAACCAGTGAAAAAAAGATAACATAAATTACCTCACGAGAAAAACCTTCAGCAATATTTCATTATGTATGGCACACAGTTACTTAAAGCAGCCGTCTGTACTGAAAAGTAACTGTCAGTGACTTATAAAAAGAATTTTCTTGTGTTGGTAAAAGTGTTTCAGAGGGTTTTATAATACAGGCAATAATTGCAGCCAGTTCAATTCAGTGTGCAGTTCTTGGACTGGCTCATTGATCTGATCAGCTCTTGATCAGCTCACATCAAGAACCTATCTGCAGTCTATAAACATAAGCAAGCTCTTTACTTTGCCATAGCCACAAAGTAAATTTATTTCAAAAAATGTACTTCCTTCTCCAGACACTCTGTCTATTCACCTGTAATATAGAATCAATAAAAATCATATCTCATCAGACGTGGTCCTAGCACTTCTGTAAATATGGGGTTCTCTGCTGTCATGAGACCCCACCTGGAGTACCATGACCAGCTCTGGGGTCCCCCAGCACAGGACAGACATGGACTTGTTAAAGAAGGGCCAGAGGAGGCCCACAAGGATGGTCAGAGGGCACCATTCCTGTGCAGCACCTCTCCTGTGAAGACAGGCTGAGACACTGGGGCTGTTTAGCCTGGGGAAGAATAAAGCTCCAGGAACACCATTTATCAGCCTTTCAGTATATGAGAGACTTCTTAACAAAATCTGTAGTTACAGGACAAGGAGCAACTGTTTCAAACTGAAAGAGGGTAGATTTAGGCTGACTATAAGGAACATATTTTTCATTATGAGCATGGTGGGATACAGGTGGAACAGGCTGCCCAGAGAAGCTGTGGAAGCCCTATAATTGTTGATGTTCAAGGGCAGCTGAATGGGGTTTTGAGCCACCTGATGTGGGGAAATATATCCCTGCCCATGGCAGGGGGTGGGAATAGACAATCTTCAAGGTTTCCTTCACACCCTGGCCCTTCTCAAACAATTCTGTCATTCTATGATGCATTGACACCCTAGTGAGAGCTGTTACATGAAAAGTGCAATGGTGACGATTTTCCAAAAGGCAGTAAAACCAAATTACTTTTTTCTCTTTTATCTGTTGGCTGTGTGCTCTGTTAGCCTATTCTACAGATACTTATGAATTCCTAAAAGCATTATTAGTGCAATTAATGAGAACTGGGACACAGGATAACACTCTCATTATTCAGTTTTGACTGTTGTGGGGGTTTCTTTGCTACCATTTAAAAATATTTCTTATTCTTCCTTGTTTTTATAGAAACCAAATCTTGACTTGCATTCAATAACTTGCTGTACAGTTTCCTGTCAAAAGGATATTTATTAATGCTGATCTCTCATCAATTGCTGGACCTGAGCGACACGCCTGTAAACAGAAGCAAAGTTCTGCTAATCTGGATGGCTTTTAACCTGGATATGTATTTCATCACCTTCTGGTCATTAAATCATCTTTCAAGTAAAAGATGTTTTTTTGCTGGTAAGGGACAAGGCTTTAATCGGAACATTAAGACAGTTTCCTTGTGCTGGAAAGTATTTTAACAAATTAACTCAGGCTACTTAGTGACCATAACACTTTTTTTTCGACTTTCCTATTGTATTTTTGCTTTCAAAATCTGTTTTAATCATTTTCCGTGTGTAGTTTCTGCTGCTTCCTCAAAGCCAGCACAATTTTGATTACTGAAAGAGGCCATTTTCTCCTTCTGGCTCTCTGAAAAATCAGAGCTAAATACGCATTCCCACCATTCGTTTTTTTCTCTTCGGAAAGCAACAGCATTTAAAAAAAATTGAACTGCACATTTAATATTATTAAGTAAACATAAACAAAATAAATTAAGACAAACACAAATGACAGATGTCTTTCAAGCTTGGTTTTTTACTACTGGTGCAAAAAAAAAGATAATACAGAACCCCATCCAAACTGGCCTTGAACATTTCCAGGGATGGGAAGGAAGCAAACAAAGTCACCTTGACTAATTTTTTTTCTTCATACCATCAGAAAACCATACTCAGTAAACCCCTCTCTTTTGTCTTCAGGGATATTTACATGCAAGACACAAAAATAAATTATGAAAAAAACCCAAAAAAAACAACAAAAAAATAACCAAGAAAGAAAGATAGACCATTCCTATAGATAAAAAACCAGTCAGAGCTTGGTAGCCTGGCACAAAGGACAGATAAGGAAATTGTGGGAGATGCAGCTTAGGTGAATGCTCACACTGTTAAGCAATACTTTAGTTCCCCAAATTAACCTCAGCTACTGGGTGATATTGAACAGTTATCACTGATTGACAGGTCAAGTACTTCTTTAAACTGCAAATGAAAACCCTAAAGCTAACAACAGCAGGTTTGGTGTGTTCCAAAGAGCTGGTGATTATTGTGTTGTTGACTATAATACTTATTCTTTATCCCTAGGAGTATAACTGAGGGGTGCTTTTATCAGAACATGTATTTTTGCAGACAAGAGTGATGTACATCAAAGGGCTTGAGGATAGTCAACTGGAAAGCAGCACAAACTACTTAGACCTTAAACCCCAAAATACCTAACTGAACACTGGAGCTGGTTTATAAGGGATCCTCTTACAAGATTGTATAATTTTCCTAGTGTTTAATTAAAGTGCTTTCTGCTCCTTGAAATTACTGTGCTTTTAGAATACAATAGTACACTTCTTACAGAGAAGTACAAACAATGCTTTGTTAGAATATTTTTGTACCAAATTTAGATCTGGATAAATTTCAGTCTTTAAATAAATCTTTGCCTAAAAAATACGTGGCATTCTACAAGTTTGCCTGCCCAGGTACTAAATCATCAAAACTTGTAAGCACTATCAATTATTCACAGTGACTGTGGTACAAGCATGGATGCCTGAAGTTATGAATTTATGGCATAAATTCACCCAGCCAAGAAGCCTTGAAAGAACAATAAACTCATGTGTGTTTTGTTGTGAGATTGCGGTGGGGGCTTGAACAGCTGTTTACTGTCATCTGGATATCCAAAAAAAGACCATCCATACCAGCTTAAAGTCAAATTCAGATCTACTTGGGAACAGAGCAACCTGCTAAAAATAAGCATTTTCTCGCATAAGAGCAGTGATCAAATCACACGAAGTATATATAATTCAGCTGTCCAATTCTTCCTGCCACACTTTATGGCAAATTCTGTCTACACAGATCCTGATTCACAAGCTACACGCACACACAAAACTTTAATCACCAAAGTGGGCTATGGCAGAAATGTTTTGGCCTTCACAAGTTAGGCTGTTTAGACTCTGAAGATTTTGTTGTTCAACAAAAACTCTATGTAGAATCATAAAATTATTCAGCTTGGAGAAGACCTCTAAGATAATCAAGCACAATATCAAAAGCACCATAGACAATTAATCAAAACAGCTGAAAAAATTCCACTAGTAAATCATAAACCAATGTTTAGGAAACCACTGTACTAAGTACAGCATATGGTTTACACCATCTCACATATACCAGGGTGCTAAAATTTTAAGAGTATTAAAACTTTAATAGCTTTTTGGTTAGTGTTGTATTACAGGGAGAACTGACACAGTTCTGAATTTTTAACTCCTTTCCAGGAGAATCTCCAGCACAACAAGACAAAAGTACAGAGAACCTGTCTAACCAGACACGTTGCTCAGATTTACACTAATTTATCCCAAAAGGAGCATTACACTTACTCAGAACATTCCCATTAAAGAGAGGAGTTCCTAGCCATGCTAAAAACCTCAAGTCTTCCATGTATATGATGTACTAGCTCCCGTGATGTGTAACTGCCTAACAAATAAATGAGAAATATTTCAACAGGAAAAACCCTGCTCTTTTTTCCCTTGGTACAAAAATTTAGATGCCTTGTTAATTGTCTTGAAAAATATCTCCTGATATTTAAAATGATCTTGTATATTTTTACTGTTAATCAATTTTATTTTATATACTTTATTAATCCTTAACTCTAAAAGTTATTTTGCGGTCAGCATTTTTAGGTATTTCCTATAACCATGGATTTACCGTTATCCAGAATATTTGACTAGTACTTTAATTCTGCATACAGCTCAAACAATTATTTTTTTTTTACTATATGTCAAAGTACATAATCCCTACTATGACATGGAATGCTGTTAACTCATATTTAAGCAAAGCAGAAGATACATAAACAAACATTTAAATAAACATATTTCATCTATTAGCTTAGAAGGTCATTTTTTTATTAGTTCATTAAATAAAGCTATTTAAAATTTCATCATATAACTCAACATCTTGAATTAGGCAGCATTAGCAATGTCCCTTTTCTATGGACTTTACATCACCACTTCCTTGCAAAACACTATTCATTATAAATTTGACCCACTGTGGATCCAGTTGCGGGGGATGTCCTTATTAATTTCCTAATTTATTTTCATGGCATGGATTATAACCATACAACAAAAGATGGTGGCACTAATACATTTGGAAGTGATAAAAGGATTAGATCATAAATGCCACTTTTGAAGATATTATCTGTGCAGTCAATTCCATCTTTTGATATAGGGAAACTATTGTCTTTGGTTCAATACACACAGAACAACTGTATTCTTTTATTTATGATAGTCAAATTCAAAGCAAGTGCTGTGTCTTACATGAGCAGGTTGCATGGTCTAGTGTCATGCATCCAAGTCATCTTAAACAAGAACGAAATCACATTTTATAAACATTCCAGAAGTATATTAACAGAAAAACAAGAAGTGAAGTATCCACATAATTCTTAACAGAAATCAAAATGCCATGGAGAACCTAGAAGCTCAGAATTGGAAACAGCTCTTTCAAAAGCTTATAAATATAACCATAGACTGGATTACAATGGCCTAAACTTGCAAAAAGTCTTTTGTATATTCTGTTGAACATTTCCAGCCTTGAGCATTATTTCAGTATGGCTGCATTAGGTGATGCTTTTACCTAATTAATTTTCCTCTCTACTTGAATGTAAGAAGAAATAATAATGGCATTTTAAGAATCATCTCAATTTTAAGGATAGATTTACAATATTACCTTTTAGTACCTGGTCAATGGAAGGTCCATCAAGCCATTATGTTTGAGATGACCAAAATGCCACAATATAGTGCCATTGTTAAAAAAATACCAGCACAAAGTTGGACATTCTAAGGGGAAAGGAAAGAAAATAAACTATTACACTTGAAAAGAAACCTTAAGCTAAATGTGACTGTTCTGTTCTTGTTATTGGTGTATTTATCAAAAGAACACCCTGGGAAGTAGAACAGGAGGTTATACAGACTATGTAGAGACATTGTCAGGGAAAAGGCTGAAGAAGACATTCTCTTGAAATAGCATCAGTCAAAAAAAATTTGTTTGCTTCAAGGATAAATGAAAATGTTAAAAACTCCAACCCTTCTTGAACAATGGTGTTAGATAAGGATGTTTCCTGTTTTCAGCTGTATTTGGCCAGAGTCAAAAGAGATGGCAAACACTTATCTTTATAGACAAATGTCCTGTGTAACATAAAATGTTATTATTGCGTTCCATATCTGTGCCCAAATTTGTTCCTGTCTCTAAGACCCAGCAGCCGGAAATGGGGCGGGGGAGTGGTGCCGATCCTTTTTGAGTTTGGAGTCACTGAGGCTGAAGCTCTGCTGCTCTTTCCCTTTTGTTCTGTTCTCCGAGGCAGAGCTGAGGTAGCACAAGGCAGAAGCTTGCCTTTGTTTTCTTTTGTTTTTTTTCCTGAGGGCATTGCTTCAGGCAGGTCTCCCAGAAGCTGCATTTTGCAATCCTAGAACTGCTTCAAGGCAAATTCTGCAAATACCTGTCTACATGGAACAGCATCTGTAACAAAGAACAAGAATTTTGACATTCTTAGATTAGGAGAAATGGCTGTATTTGACAGCAGCCTAATCTCTAACTATGAGAGCCTTTAAATTATTTATTATAATTTTTAGAAAGAATCTTCATAATGTTCGAGTCAGGGAGGGCTGCATTGTACTGCTCAGAGAGGAACAGATCGACAGTTCCCCTGAGAAAACTGGGAACGGCACAGCTCCTCTCCAGGCATCCAAATAGGTACCAGAAGTAAGCAAATGATGCATCCAATTCCTCCCCAGCACGCCTGGCATTCGCTATCATGGCTCGTGGAGCTCATCTTTCTAGCACCCTTGGAGCAATATGCTAGCATAAGGGAGGGCTGAGAGAAGTATCTGTACCTTCCACTGTAACTTCTTTTCTCATGCAGGAAAGAACGACTCTCGTTGTCCTTGCAGACCTTTATACCATGGAAAGACTGTGCTTCAACTTATATTCATTGTTCACCATAAGGTCAGCTGCTGCCGGTGTCTGGGACTCAGCATCCACCAGCAAACACTGATTTTGCAATGACTTCTGCTTCAGCACTGTAGTCAAGCCCATAGTATGTGCTCAATAAGCTGAACATTCCCTTCTGTTTTCTCTAGACGTGCCCCTGATTCTGCTATTTGTGGAGAAAACACTTTTGACATCCAGCCACACAAAGTCTGCCAGAGATTCTCACCTCTACAAGCATCTCCCTGAGAACAACAGGGTGTGGGGTGAGACACGCTAGGGCTTCTCAACAGGAGAACTCCTGTGAGGAGATTCCCTGCCTCATAGGAATGAAAATAAACTTTAAAGAAACTTCTGGTGTGAAACTACTAGGAACTCATTTCAATTAAGAAGCTGAACCCTGGAGATAATAAAAACAGCTTGAAACCCTTTTGCAGATCGCCATCAAAGGAGCAAAATACAAAATGAGTCATGAAAGCATCCCTTGACCTAAACTATTTTCTTGGACACTGTTAGAAGAAGCTCAGTAGGCTGTGAGGCCTGCAGATGCAAAAATAATTCAAAATAATTCGATTTTGTAAACAAAATATTTCATATCAGCTTCAGTTTTTATATTTGCCAGCAATGTAATTATATATATATATTTTTTTAATTTCATAAGGTTTTTTTGTTTTGTTTTTAACTGAAAATTCTACCACTCTTTCTAAAAAGTCAAAGTGGAGCAGTCTAATTTTTTAATGAAGTTTCTCTTCGGATGGTCACATTGCCACAAAAGATTTCACTTTAAATGAATCAGCATTTTCTAACCGAGAAGTACTCCCTCAGAAAGATTCTGCCCAGCTCTTCTCAAAACAAGGAGAAAATCTTTCAACTCTTTAACGGGGATTGCCATCAAATCAAATCAGGGTGGTGCGCTCCATGGAGCAGCCAGCAGTACCACAGCTGAGCCCACTCCCCGTCTGTCTTCCACTGTTCACTCCGCCACTTCAGTGCCCCCTTCCTTTGCTGACCAAGAATAAGGCACTGGAAGAGTCTGAAGACGAACAGCTCCAGCCTGAGGCAGTCAGACGAGGGGTTGGCAGGAGAAGCGTCTCTGTATCCGTAAAGATTCGTCACCAGTAAAAAGCTCTCCCTGGGACAATGGAGCCATGGAGTGTGGAGGAACTTTCTGCATGGACCACTACTAAAAAGCAAATATAACTCAGAAACAAGGGCAAATAGTTGCAATATCTGATTAAAAAGTATCTGAACAAAAGCCTCAGAAGTACTAAAGAAACACCCGGAACAGATGCCAAAGGGCAGGCTGTGATGTCCCAGAAGAGAATATAATCCTGCAGGTTCTACGCAGAGGTAAGTAGAAGAAAGAGGTCTATTCAATTTCAAACTCATTAAATCTTAGGACTACATTTAAATCTGTTTTAAAAAAACATAAATGCATCGACTCTGCCTGACACGGATTTTTAATCTCCGCTCTTCCAAGAATGTGTTAGCCACACAATTCCCATGAAAAGGAGCTGAGCATTGGCAAAATCATGCTGAGTGAAAGTATTACACCATTACCAAATGAGGGTGCCCTTAGACCTCAGCAACAACACATTCATTTGCCATTCTTACTTTAAATTCTTACTTTACACCCTGCATAGAGTATCTTAACTCAGGTTTCACAACTTTAGGTTATATTTTTTCTTTCTCTGCCTGCACTACACACTGCAGTGGCATAAAGAAGCAAAAGGCCTTTACATGAAATGCAGAATTCAGTGTTGTTAAGATCTGGACTGTTGTCTCCTTCAACCATTGCTCTGGGTAAATACTTCGAAGCATTTTAAAGCTAGAAGCCCAAAGTCTGGTTTATATCCAAGTATACATTTAAACTAAAAATCACCTAAGTTACTCATTAGGAGCCTGTGTAATTAAAACTAATCGTATAACAACTCAGCAGTCCAGTCTCAATGTCTCTGCGTAATTTATTTGTTGACTCCCTGGTTTATATGTTTCTCACAAACTCAAACATTTTAGTCCCCTTAACACGAAGTCTTAGAGCAGAGAAGATTTCATCTTTCTTATACAATCATTCAGGCAGTAAAGGGAAATTTCTCCCAATCCTTTTTATCTATTTCTCTCTTTTGCCTTATAATAAAATCTTCAAAATTTTCTGCATTGATCCTTTACCTGGGGAAGTGGGAATGAACCAACTCCTCCCTCCCTTCCAAACCCTAACACATACCTGTGACCTGAGATAAGAAACCTTCAGCAGAATCTGAGTCCCAGTTCACTGATGGATCTCTGCCTGCCTAATTACACTGTGGGCAGCGAACTCTAGGCTGTAACTCCGCCCCTCACGGAGCAGAAATTCATCATTTTGCCCTGCAGCTCGTGTTATCAGGACAAGATTTTGTCATATGGCACATCCCAGATTTTGTTTTGATAGGTGACTTTTAATTGAACCGTAATGCCATTGCTGACAGAGTTTGGGAGGGCTGAAGGTATAAATCATAAATCCATATCTAGAGTCCTGACACTCTTAGAAGTGTCTGAATGTTAAAGCAACCTGATGCTACTCAGTTTTTCAAAAAAGGAGCTGCTATGAAATCTCATGGCATGAAGACCATAACATTAACTATTTATGTAGATTTATAAAAGTAAAATAAATGCAACAGGTGGTGAAATAAGCTACCTGATGAGCAAGTTATGATGAACCCTATTGGAGCAGTTATAACTTCTTTAAAGTATTAGCGTTTATATCCTTGCAGATCTCATGAATTTAGAAATGCTTCAGTGATTTCAAACAACTGACTATAATGACAGGCAATTTGCAGTTAGTAAGAGCTTTTTATGGCTACTGCAATTAGTAAGTGAGACCAAGCAGAAGTCTTGAATAATAGCTCAACTCCTAGATACAAAAAACTGTACAGTTAGGGGATATATATAACATTGCTAAACAAAAGAGTGATGGCAAAAAAGGACATATTAACCATCAAAAGCCATGAAAATCTTGCATTTAACAATACAGAAATTTTCCTAGCCCTCATATTACAGGGAAGCAGTATAGTATTACACTCAAGGCCCCATCTTACCATAACCATGCATATCCATGGTAAAATCCCTACAAATAGACAGAAACTGAGCAAAAGAAGAAAAGTTCCTCTCCTCTATTGCACAAAAGATCCCTATTATTTTTCTTAATTCATC
The DNA here is from genome assembly GCA_013397755.1 of Cnemophilus loriae. NCBI lineage: Eukaryota > Metazoa > Chordata > Aves > Passeriformes > Corvidae > Cnemophilus > Cnemophilus loriae. Next base: position 764,170 of record VZTF01002170.1, read on the forward strand.
TGTTTTCATTGTTGATAAGCAATTTCGCATATGACCATACTCTTTTCTTTCAATAAGACACAAGTATGTGAATTGTGAGAGCACAGTCACTTCCTAACTTTTGCGTGATCATACCCTTATTTTCAGTTTTATAGCATCTCTCACTTGGATAATTTCTATAGGTTTTGTGTAGTTACTATGGTTCTAAAGAAGTACTTAATACATACATTATGAAGCCACAGAATCTTTCTGCGTCTTAGGTTAGATCTCTCCAGCCTTTCCCTCTCCATACTGCAGACCTGTTTTTTTTATACAGCCACAGAAGGCAAACTCCAGGTATTCCAGCTAAACATTATGGAAATAATTTGTAATCAGCAATCATTGTAGAAAACCATAGTTTCATCATGTTACTTTTAAAATTGATTTAATGACATGGATAAAAGTGACAAGGCTTTGGCTTTAAAGATCATTTCTACTTAGAAAAAATTCAGTGAAAATTTGGTTAAAAATCTGAAATTAACATCAACCAAAGTAGCTGTCATCTAATTACTTGTATTTTGCATGCCTTCTTATTTAAAGGAGGTAACATCTAAAATTATTCTGCATTTCAATTTTGCAGGTTTCGGGTCACAAAGTCATCTTGCACACAGCTTTTTTTGCAATATCATAGCCAAAGGGGTATTGCTATGGTTTTAATCTTCCTGAAACTGCAGTTTTGAAATTAGAGGTCTTTATCACTCCATTTACCCAGCTACAAAGATACGAAAAACTGTTTAGTCGGTATTTCCAGAATTCAATCACACGATCACGACGTGTTCTTCCCAAGCATTAACAGACAGCTTACCAGCTCTGTCACCTAACGCAGCCCAATGCGATTGACAGAACGACAAATCTTTTCCTGAGGAGTTGGAGTCACATCGAATTAGTCACACAGCGATGTTAGTAACATATAACCTGCAAAGATGTAATGTCTTTCTGATTTTATACTTCCCGTGTTGTTATTCAGTCACCGCCACGCAGATGCAGATAGAATGTCTTTTTGATTTTAAACTACTCCTGCTACCACTCGTGCAAGGTTTGATAATTTGTTTCAAGCTAGGGCGAAGAATTCCTATAACATCTGAAGCTGAAGGTATTAAAATGTGTCTAGCAAAAACTAATTTACACAAATATTGTGCCATTTATTATACACCAACTTTATTACGCGCAGAATTTTATTTGGCTTCAGTCTACAAGATCAGACCTCAAAGGCAGGACTCTTGCAATATATATTCCAGATGAACTATTATAACTAGATTATATGAGAATCTTATTCGAACCTGGCCTTCTGGAGCTACTTGGAGCTCTCTGCCGAACTGATAATTTGACCTACAGTTGGGTGTCTTTGCTCCCAAACAAATTCGTAAACCAACAAAAGAAAGCCTAAAAACCCCACCATGATCCATTTGCCTCACGAGCTGGCCTGAGGTACGCAATTAAAGCACAGTGTCAGTCTCAATGGCGTTGTAGCTTACTGGGGAATAAGTCTTTCTGCCTCCGCTGCATGGCCAGGCTTGGATTTTGACAGAAAGATACCCACCTGAGGACTGAAAAGAACATTTTTTTTTTAAACTCAGTTTCAGAATAAAAGGAAGGGGTCTCCCTGAGGTTTCCCATTACTCAACATGAATAGCCTCAGTTTCAAGTACACAGGCAGTCACCACTAAACAGAAGGAAATGGCAGAATAAGCTAAGAATAAAAAATGCAAATTTAGATTATTGTTTATTGTGGTTGTTATGATATCAAAAAGGACAAAAGTATGTTTAATTAAGTCATAGATATGCCTGTCATTCTTAGAGCACTGCTTTCATTATTTCAGAAAATATTTTTACAACACAGAACAACCAAATTGCTTATTTATCCTTTTCAAATACAAGTCTTACCTTTGCTACAGTGTTCAGTTCTAAGAATCCCAAGTACTGCTGTGCAGTGTCTTAGGAACAGAGAGCACTTCAGATCCTCAGGGATGCCATACACCATGCTAGAGATCTGGAATCTACCCTTCATAAAATCTCCTACACTGTGTGACCTCAGTGATTTTAGGGGATGTTTTTTGGCAAGCTTGAACTGCTTTTATAGGACAATAACCACGAGTTTTGCTGTAGTCTTTCTCCCTCAGTAGTTTGTTCCCGTACCTCAACCATGCACTTTGGAACACAGTACCAGAAAATGCCATTACCTTCAGGTTTCGATGACTGAATTTGAGCTCTGAATTCTGACATATATTCCCTTCCTCTGTGAAGTGCAGCATTCCTTAACATGTCACTGCTCCTGTTGTCTGGAGAACCAGCGCATGACATGGGAAAAAACAAGCTTATCTTGCAGGCTTTTCCAGACTGTGGATCCTCACTTCTATTTACCTACCATTTCTCACGTAAATTTAAGGAATTGCACATCTTTGAGATCTCTAACTTGCTCTTGATTTGGCTGAAGATGACAGAGTAATGAAAAAGTATAAAAGACGTTCTTGTTGGTTGACACACCAGCTGAGGAAAGAGAAGCTGCTTTTATTTTTGAGATATGTCTGCTACCAAGTTCTGTGAATAAGGAACGAGAAAGGAGTATGTTATGAAATATTAACAACGTTCTCTTACTTCTTTTTAACAGTAATAAACTTTAAATTTGACCCACAAGTTTTTTTTCCTCTTGAGGTACAAGTATCCAGAAGACTTGGTTATTTTTTCTCAGTTGGCCATTGACCTGCATGTACTTCAGTGAGACATCTAAACTTTCCCTCATGCCACCTGTTAAGTATTGGATTTTAAAAGAACTTTACTTACAGCATTGATTTATTTTCCATTGAGGTATTCTCAATCCTCCAAGTGGTGTGCTAAATCTTGATGTCAGTTCTTGGACTCTTAATGCCTCTAAGTTCTCAAGACAATCATAGCTGAACTTTGAGCCTTTACCAAATCCCCCCAAGTTTAAAGCAGAATATATTGCTGCCAATTCAAATTATTTATCTGTTCCTATAATTCAAACTACAAGTTGCTACATGTCAATATAAACAATTACTGTTATTTGTTCACAAAAATGGATGTCTCCAAAGTTAATTTGTATTTGTACACAAATATGATTCCTATTTGTGTGTGGACTTTTTGATAATGCTCTTGATACTCTGCTTTTAAATTATATATTAACTGTTTAGACAAGTAGTCTCAGTTTTTCTTCATTATCAGAGAGGTGAGATCAGAGATGAAAAGAATGAATTTGCCAATGACTACTATTTATATTGGCTTCAATGAAAGCGCATTTTTTCACTTATGCTTCCATATGGCATTGTGGATCTGCATAATAACGTATGATAGCCGTGATAAAAAGGACACTCTGTCATCTTAAAGAAATGAAGCCAGTTGCTGAGACAGATGTAAACAACTTCAGCAGCACTGAAGACAGCTTCTACTGCTTTAGTCCTTTATATACATCAATTTAACAGGTAAATTCCCAAATTAAGTTTAAGCAAGGTTGAAAAACACGTTAGGGTTTTTAATTCATAATATTTTATATTTAAATATGACTTCAAAATCTTTTTAACTCTCCACGAAACAAAAATGTATACTCACAGCATAAGAGAATGACTGTTTTTTCTTTTTTTTTCTTAAACTTGATTATTTACGGGAGCAGCCTAGTCCAAGTATTTTGAATCAGATCTCTTAGCCTTTGTGCAATGTTTAGTTAATCTCACTGTTTTCTCCCCTATATCAGTGAATATAGCCTGGACTTGCACAGCTGACCCAAAGAAGGGTCACTGCTTCCCAAATTTCTAGTTACTAATTTCCAGTGCCGCACTTGTCCACTCTCTACCTAACTAAAACATTCCTAAATCTGGAAAAAAAAAAAAAAAAGTCCTGGTCAACCTTAGCTAATACCAGCTCCCCATGCTGGAACTACCTTCCTTGGCTAGCGACAAATCCCTCTGCACACATCATTTCAGAGGCTGGCCTTCCAACATTTCCACGTGCTTCTTATATTGTCCGGTGCATTTATTCACATTTTATTCAGTTCTTAGTTTTTTTAAATACAGCTAAAAACACAACAGGGCATTTTCGACATGCCACTTTAGACATCACATGGTGATAATTATTCTCCTGGAGTAGCCATTTTTTTTAACATTTTTGCTGTCCTATGTGTAAAAGCTTGCCAGTGCCTGCGGGTAGAGACTTGTCTTGTATTTTAGTCACACATTATTTACACAAGTTATTATTGATAATTACAAATGTAGTTTTCCCATTTCTTATGTTCATCTTCCCATACATCCAGCACTCTGTGACTACATTAATTGCCCTTGTCAGTCCCTTTGGCTGTGTCAGCCTCTCCTTAAACCCTTGCTGTGACTTTGAATAAATTTTTCCTCATCCCATCTTATTGTCGCAATGATAATAACCCTTTTAGTGGCAAGGTTTAGGAGAATGAAAATGCAATAAAGAGGAAAATAAGACTAATAATTTGAGAAATAATGCTATGTTGATCCTCAAGAGCTGCTTTGTCTCTCAGTAACTTAACAGTAATTAAGACAACACAGCAAATCACTAGGAGCATAATAATATCAATGATAATGAAACATTTTTATAATCCCTCAGAAAAAAAATGTTGCCAAAACAAGGCAACATTTTTTCTTCTCAATGATTCTTGTTTTCTTACACACATTATGGTTGCCAACTGTTTAGAGGGAAACAACCCCCAAATTTTAGTTAAAAACCAGAATTTTCAAAAACTTACTCAAGAAATAGGAGTTACAGAAGAAGGAAATCCATGTCAAAAAAGAAAATCTAATCAATATTTGCCTGCATTTAAATAAACATTAAAAAAGAAGAGAACATTCTATAGAGAAGAAACACCGAAACTAAAGTTTTAAAGGAAAAAAGAAAAAAAAGTAATGTTTTGAATTTTTATTATATTATTTTACAACGAGTCAGGAAAAGACCCACATTCTTGCAATTTTATTAAAGTGCAGCTTTAATTTCTGCAATGGATTGTACAACACAAAGCACAGGAACATTTTTAAATAACAATTAAATTCTGTGTGTATTGTGTGTCACGCTACAAGACAGAAATATGACATGACATACTACATTAACCTGCCAAGATACCATAACTATTACTGTGTGTTTTCAAATTCTGATTTAAAAAACCATGAGGAGTTAACAATTCAAACCCTAACCAGATAAAAAATTACTTTTATATCAGCGATATCTCTGGGGATATGCTTATAATTGAAATGCTTGGGTTTTGAACACTTTGACATTATTACTCAATGAAATGAGCATGAGAAATTGTTCATCAAAAGCAGAGAGAAAAGAAAAAAGGGATTAGCATTTTAAACCTGTCCCAAGAGCTTGGCTTAGAATGGAGGTAATTTCATAGCCAGCTAGAATTTAACTCCTTATAGTTTCCAAATGGCAACTCTCATACTGCTCTCAGAAGAAGAAGATTATTTTTGTATATTATATTGTAATTATATTTATTATTATTATTATTATTATTATTATTATTATTATTATTATTATTATTATTATTATATTTATTTTCTGATTACCTTAACTTTAAATGGAAAGGCAGCTACTCTGATAAAGCTAAAAATTTTTCATCTGCTATTTTATTAATGCAAGAAAGTGATTCTGACAAGGTTTTACAACTACATTGCCATGCTAGTACAGTTTCTTCTGCTCTTGCTGTCCTTCCAGATTCTTTTCTACCCTCCTAGCTTCCTTATCTTTATTTCCTTTCTTATTGCCTGATTTTCTCTCCCTTATCTCTTCTCCATATTTTTATAATTATAAGTAAATTCCTATAAAACCTAAGAAGCCTTCAGATAGATCATTACAAATATAATTACAGCATGGAGAGCATAGTGATGTTTGAATGTAAATTAGAGTGAGTTTTTACAGTTCATTAGAAAGACTTGGGGATTGAATTTAGTTTAATCAAAGCTTGAGTGCTCCCAATATACACAGCACATACCCAGTGAAAAAAAAGCCTTAATACAGACTCAGAGATTAAAGATGAATGTCGTGCCTTGCATCCACTTACAGGAGTCCGTCCAGGGTGCACCACAGATCCTCATACCTAACAGCCTAACGGAGCTGAATTAAAAATAATTGCATGCAAATCAGTAATTTTCAAATTAATATATATTACTCAAATTTTCTTCCTCCTTTCTGCAATCATTCCCCCCACGGACAAATAGGTACTGGAGGGGGATGTTTGTCCCCCATCCTGCTGGTGTTTGCCAGGCTCCTGCCTGATGGCAACAAAGGAAAATGAAAATCCTGCAGCATTTTCCACTTTATCTGGACTAAGGTCACTTCAGATGTGTTTGGCACTTTAGCTGGCAGAAGAAAGAGTGCATCCCACCACTCATTCCCTCCAAGCACTGTCACTGTTTCCAGGCTTTGATGCACTCTGGGAAGGTGCATTCTCCGAACGAGAGCCCCTGGAGATCCAGCTCTGTGCTCCTGTAAACTGTGAGCACTCTATGTGCACACAAGATTTAGAAAACACATGTCTCACCTGCTTATTGGAATAGCATATATAGATATATATAGATACATATATAGATACATATGTAGATATATATACATATATCCTCAAGATAATCGACCAAAATACTGAGTTCGGTTCCTCTTAGAAAACACCTCTGTGGAAATTCCCTGTGATCTCCCCCTGGCTGCTGATTTCCCACCTAGATCTGGTTTGCAAGATCTAAAAATGTTCAAGGTATTAATCCAACTGATAAGACTTTGTCTAGTGTTGAAAGTTCATGCAAATTTCATGCCATGTTAAACTACTTGCTCTATAGATTGCACACAGTACTTTTCTCAAATTATTTTCAGATATTGGAGAAAAGAGGTAGGAAGAGGACACGGAACATGCAGCAGCTCAGCTTGCAGGGGCTTATTGGTGCACATCCACTGTCTGCTTTGGGGAGGAGAATAGAGGGAATGGGTTGCTGCTGCAAAGATCTCTTTAAGGCTTCCTGGGCTTCCAGCTGCATTACCCTGTCTTTAACCAGTTTATCATCTGCACAAAGTGGGCTGGGTTTTTGCTTTCTGCTTGGAAAGACCTGGCATAGCTTCGCGTTAAGTTTTTGCTGCCTGAAAAATAGAATTTGATAATGAAAAATTTGACACACCTTTTAATTGTAGAGGAGAAAACAAAGTGCTTGGAGAAATGTAAATGCAGCCTACTAGTTACTTCTTCATCTCACTGTTAAAGAGTCAGCTGACATAATGGCAGACGTAGCCAATGCCTGTGTCTTAAGCAGCAAGATCTGCAATCAGGTTTTTGAAATGTTCCTCATTTGTCTTTCTCGTGGGACTTTACATGTGAAGTCTTGCAAAATGAATCAAGGGAAAAACGGGGTAAAGTGAGAATGCCGGAAAAAGAAACCGCGAAGAACGCGCTGAAAGTACCAGACGGGGCACAGCTTAATTGAATTGTGATTTGTTGGTCTTGTAAGCACTCTCCAGCAACGAATGTCATGTTAATCAAAAGCTGTCCAACTTCACCTTATTTTCAGCAGGCAAACCTTAAATGAGACAGTTCAGGTTTTAAATTTCTGAGGGGTATTGGATCACATTCACCCACAGGGCATTTAAACATAAAAACCTATTTATATGCAAATTCTTTAGTATTCATGTAAAGTGGATTTTCATAAACTGACCATTCTATTCTAGTTTTCATGTTGCTGAAACATCTTCAGTAATGGCAAAATGAAGGAACAAATATAATCAGCACAGCTTGGTTAGCTAGATCCTGGACTTTCTCGTGGCATTCCTGTGAGCTCTTGAAATGTGGAACTGTAAAGTTAAAAAATTGTCTTTCGTAGAAGGACCCAGGAAGAGAAAGTCATCAGAAAAGGCTCTTTTGATTACTCTGGCCTTAATTAGAGAGACAACTAATACCAGGGGGGTTCAGAATATGTTACTCAAAAGCCGAAGGAAATGAGGACACGTTTTTGCTACAGAACCAAATCTGTCCATTTTTTTTTCCCCCAGAAAACTCTGGCCAAATACTGTCAGAGACAGGAAAAGATTGATGTCTCAAGACATTTTGGGATGCCTGAAATGCCTATGTGTGTCTGTGGTGGGATTGGCAGGTCAAGCCCTGCCCAGGAGAGGCAGTGAAATGCCCCACTCCCAGCCCAGAGCCTATATTCCAGCCTGGCAGAGCTGTCCAGCTGGTAGCTGTATATCTGTGTTTTTCTATACTTTTTCTGTCTTTCTCTCTCTCTCTTCTTCTCCTAATTCTCTTTTCATGGAACGTTTTGGGTAACTTAACATCTTATGGGATAAAAGGTTTTTAAGTTAAATGGGCTGAGCTGTAAGTTAAAGCTATAAGTGTTCTATATTGAATTTGGTGTTGTATTTAAACCTTTGCCAAAGTTCCTTGTTTTTCTTTATTTTGCCAGTAAACTTTTGTGTAATTTTGACATCTCAAGAATACCTGGTTGTTTTTTCTCCTGTGTGCCAACCCAGGGTAAAGGAACCTCAGTTTGCTCCCTAATATTTGAATGTTCTGAGGTGTTAAAAATACCTAATGTCCAAATTTGACCTTGTCCAGCTTCGCAACACAATATCCTTTAGACATTTGTAGAAGAAAATGCTTCATTATCAAAGCACCTCTGGCTACAATGAGGAAACTTTTGCAATTACAAGGTATTCCTTCTGATAGCAGTTTCAATGCAAACATGTAATTTGGGATGGGGTACATTTCTTTCACTCACCCACCGTGAAATGCATTAGAAAAACTAAATATATGTTTGTGCTGTCTCTCAGTTTTACTGGCAGAGTATGAGCAGAAAATGCTGCCATCCACAGTCATTAACACTCCCAAACACAAAGCTCCTCGCCTCCAGAAATGGATGCCAGCACCTCAACTCTCCTTGCAGCCATTTGGTTTTAAGGATTACTGCGCTGAATAGTTGGAATCCACCCCTAACCTCCTTTCTGGATTTAAGAACACACTAATTCTACTGAAAGACTGACTATACCTTTTATTTTTTTAGCATTCCTCGAGTTTTGAAGGCAGCAGAACGTATATTCCTGTTCTTCTTGCTGGAAATTTACAATAATCTAACTGGCCAAGAAGATGAAACTGTTATAACATGACTAGCAAAATGAGGCAGAGCAGCTGAAGTGATTAAAGGAGAGAGTTTGGTGATCCCAGCTCATCACCGGAAGGTTACAGACGTGATAGCGGATTGCCTTGAAAACGCTGGCAATATTTGTTTATTTAAACAAGTTACCTGTAACAGAGCAGTTTCCTCTTTTCCTGGAAACAAGTTAGTGTTTCTTTACATCATTTATCCCTCCAAGGCTGAAATCACCTTTTAGCAACAATGAAGTGTTACAGATTGTGCTGGAGTTGGAACAATACACAGAAGTGGCCATTTCATACATCATCTATCTTGTAAGCACACATCATTACAGAAAATTACATCATTTATCTGAGGACTAGTAGCCTTTCTAGTAATAACACTGCATGGAAAATCAGGTATTAATTCAAGCATGGTTGTCTCACAAACATTCAAAATTTTCTTCTAGATTTACCTAATAATTTTAAGAGGTTAGAGAGAACAGACAGGTGACTTCACAAGTTTAAGCTCTTTGGATAAAAGAGACATTGATATTTTTAGTCTTCGTTCTGGAATTCAATTGACAAAATGAATGATAATGCTTGTCTTTGCTAATTCTTAATATTGTGTGGTCATGGTACATTTGAATTTACAGTATTTTTAGCATTTAAACTCAGCCATAGTAGGTTAATAACTGACTGCAACACTCTTGTTGCCTCCAAACTGTTCTTACAATGCATCCCTCACTTTAATCTTTTAGATTGTTCTCTAATACATAAAAATAAAATAGATTCTTTTTCAACAGGCATGCATAATCACTGGTTGGACTGGAAGGAACTGTACTATTTACATTTCAGAGAAGATTACTAATCTTTGGTATCTTTTCTCTTTTGGCTGCACATATCAGTATCAACCAAATTCTGCTGCATTATCATGGCTAAGTCAAACAAGATAATGTGTGGAAATGTATTCAATGCAGTTCATTAAAATTATGAACTCACACCACTATTTATAATTTCTGTATATCTGCATTGTATTCATGGATTCATTCATTTCTTCTGATCATACCCACTCTTTGGAAACAAACCTGCCAAATTATTTATTTGATAAATGTAATCATTTGGTATCTTCTAATTTTCTACAAAAGGTACACAGCTTTTATGAATTAGTTCACAATTCCCAATCATTTACTACTTCGAATAAGGACATTTCATGCTATCATTTTCTCCTCATTTTTCAGTTATTTTTCTGAAATTTTAATTCATTTGAACATTAAAGCAGCAGGGCACTTTGTCCCCTGATAAGCTAACGTTTATAGCTTTTAGTGTAAATGCATATTCTACTGTGAGCAGTGTTACTGATATTAGTTTTAATGCAGAAGTTCCTTCCAGCACTCCAGGGAAAAAAAAGATGCCACTTCACCAGACAAAATACTGCCCTAATCTATTCTAACCTTATGAAGTAAGTTTACCCTCAGATATAAAAATCAATAAGCAATAGAGGAAAGGATGAGGCTGAATTGAAACTCAACGTAATTTTTGTGATATCTCTTCAACAGATTGAAGTTCTGCTAAAATCCTTAAATGATCTACTCACCATTTCCATGAGAAGTTCAATCAAATTTCACCCAGTTCCTAATTTAAATTTATGGTCTTTTATCTACAAGAGTAGTCATTGTACCAATACAGAAAACAAGCTTGTAAATAACTTGTCATATATAACAGCAGAATTTCAAAATTTAAATAAAGTCACTGTATTTTCTCTAAAGTTCCATCAGGCAATATCTATTAAAATCATTGTGGAAATGGAACTGGGGAAAAAAGGAATCCCTTTTCCAATATGTGAAATGGGAACACACTTTGAAATCAAACAGATTTTCAAAGCTTTGTTATACCAGAACTAGAAAAAACATTTACAGTCAAAGACAAAATCAAAACATATACATGTTCTTAAAAATCTATAGTTTCCTACCAAACAGTATTCCAAATGCATAAAAGCAGATAAAACCCCCAAAGATCTAGTGCCATCACCTGTGTTTTAAAACTCCTTCTTTCTCTTCGTTAACTAAAGAAAATTGTCATTTGGAGTTAGGTTCACAAAGGTGTACTGAGATATGACCCATCACTTAGAGGTTTAGAAACATTTCTATCTTATTTCCTAGCTTTCCATTTTAGATTAATTTTTAAAAATCTTTTTTTAAAATGCAGAATAGAGAAGATTCTGATGTCAGCTACACCTGTTTGTCTCCGCGTGATTTATGGAAGAAAACTGTTACTCTGGACCTTTCTGGAAGGAACTGGAATGGCAGGTATCCAAATCTTCACTTTCAGTAGACACTTAGATTTCAGAGTTATCATTAGCGAATTACCCATATGCATCCTTTTAATGATCAGCCTTAATAAGGATAAAAGCTTGTCTCCTATCCTCAGATGTAATTACAACATACACTGATCTTTACTAAGTCTACAAACAGAATACTTTTTAATACTTGACCCTTGGGATCAAAACCAAATCAGAGATTAAATGAAGCTGAAAATTTTTCATCAGCTCACTATAATACAAAATAAAATACAGGGAGCATCCACAATGATTTTGTATTCAGACTTTGCTTTGTATTGTGTTCAAACACTAATCCTTCCATACACTATAAAAGATTAATGCAAAAAAAGGGTAACTAATTGTAAAAGGGTGCAATAAGGTTCAGGTTAATGCCCTTTTGTATTAGACAAAAATAATATGTTTGAGATGGAAAAATTAAATTTTCTGAAAGAGGTCAGCACAGGAATCAAATGAATCCTTCTGATTCATGCAGAGTCATGCATTAACCACTTGAGATTTGGAAGGAAAAGACTTAAAGCTTTTTTTCTTCCTGTACAGATAATTTCCCTTAATAACTAAGACGCTTTTTTATCTTCAGAATATCAACTTTACAGATTAGTTGAGTTTTGAAGGTCCTCCAGAGCACAACATCTATGATTAAACACTTTCTAAAGTTCATTGTGCTAGCAAAAGTGGAAATTCCATTATTTTAGCAAGAGCAGGCATGTCAAATTTATCAAGGCATGATAGGACTGAGGATGGAATAGAGGTAAGGAATCTAGGTTTATAATATATTCATAGGGTGCAGAAGTTATTATAAACCTCATTAATGTGTGGTACAGCAATCGAAGGGAAAGTGCAGCTATTGTGACTCCTGTTAAGTCTAAATTGTGAGCAATTACCTTCAAAAGTTTTAAAAGACAGCAATCTGTAGGCAGCAGAATTGTTCAGGCATGATTCCTTTGGCTTGATTTACTCATGAGAAAAGCCTCTGTTTATAATTTAAGCCTCCTAAGGAGCTCCAGGAAAGTGGGACTATATGAAAGCTGTGTGCAGTGTTACAGCCTCTCCACCCATGTTGAAGCCTCAGGAGTTCTCCCACACAAATACTTATTCTACAGAAACCTGGGGAGAAGCACGTGCAGGAGCATCACAGAGAACCCTAAAACGACTCCTTGAGCCAGGAGATAATGCCACAGAGGGAATTACTTGCTTTTTTTACAAATCTTTCACAGTGCCAAACCGTAGAGGCTGACCAAAAGCTTAATGCCTGGCTGTTCAAGCAGCCAAGTGACTGTTGCTAATTTATTCTCTTTCACCACCACCAGTGTTCCAGCTGCGCTGATGCACAGTTTAGCACTTCAAAGGTAAGTTACCAGGCTGTCTCTGCATCAGAGCATTCTTGCTCCCCTTAGCTGTGGCAGCTGTGTAGGGAATGACTCAGTGTGCTGGAAAGTGATACCTGCCACCGAGGCATGGAGCTGGTCACTGCAGAGAAACAGAACTGATGCACCTGTGCTGCACACGGGAAATCAAAATGGAGCTCTGAGCAGGATCTTCTCATCAGGATCAGTCCAAGATTCTCCACAGTCTCGTAGATGTAGAGGGTTAAGACAGGCAAAGATAGCCATAAAACATTAGCTAAGCAGATAAAACACCTTGATGGGATCTGGCATAGCATTTTCCAAGACTTTAGTAATTGTGCTGGTTTGTAATTCCAAGATATCTGCTTTAGCATGGAAGAGCAGAACATGTACAGTTTTATTAAATTACATATAAATCTTAATCATTGCTTCTTCAAGCAATTAAAAGCAAATGCTACTCTTGTATTCTTAAATGGATATTTTTGTTCTTCAAAAAGTTCCTAAAAATAGAAATCCCATGCTTTGATCTGCTATAAAGGACAAGCGTGGCCAAGGTGAGGCTATAAAAATAGAATAAAATAATTGTACAACATTTTCAAAGTGCTTGAATTACCCAACTGCCTCATTATTTTGGGCTCAATTAAATTCACTAATAGGAAAGCAGCTGAATAACACGTGAATAATAACGTTTCAGATCACCAGTAGAATAACATTGTCATTCTCAGACTAACACATCGTGACAGCTCCTGCCTAGAATGTATTACTTAAGATCTGAAAGTTCTGATCATAAAACCATCTTTTCCAGGGCTTCCAAACAAATAAAATAATAACATAGAAAGAGAATGAGTAAAGGTCTTGATGCTAATATTGCAGAAGAAGTGAAAATATTTCTCGGTTAATTTAAACATTTGTGTCTTTCTGTCTTTGACATTTGGAGCCAGAGGAAGGGGTGTTGTGAAGTAATTGCATTCACTGCCTTCCAGATATGTTTTATTTACTCTCAAGTGGATCTGAATTCAAGAAATGGCTCTACATGTTTGTGTGAATGGGAAAAATATTTCATTTGACATTTTGTTCTCTGGTAGCATTTTTATGCTTTTGCACATACAAATAAAGTCTTTGAAATACAAACTCTTTCAGTACACATATTAATGAAAAGAGGGCAACAATGCAGCTCTTCTAATTTTCTGTTTATAAGACAAAACATGCCTGCTAAGGATCTTTGATATATTTGACCTTTTTAAAAGATGCCTTTCTTTCAACCAAGGAAAATTTTGTACTTGGATCAGTCCTGGGCAAAATTCAGCCAATCTCAAAAATCATTAAATAAAGCACAAGTATTGTGAGATATAATGCAGCAAGCCTTACAATGTAAGGGCAGTAACCCTTATAACCATTACACAGATAAAGTTATGAATGGAAACCAGACTTTTTCTGGGCTCGCACCCCCCACTACAATTTTCAAAGGCGCAGACTATAATATGGCTTTAGTCGGTTGATTTCAAAAACTCAGCTGTATACATTGATTAAAATGTTCCACTCAGTTACTGCAGAAAAGGTAATGAGCACATGGTGTGTGGGGCAGCTCGGGTGCTCAAACGTAGGTGTTTTCTGCCGTTTCACCAAATGCTGCCCCAGGAGGATAAGCATGTTCTGTCAGGTCTGTCATTTATCTGCCAGCTCCTGGTAGATGTCTGGGATGCCAGAGGCCATTTTAAAAAGCTGAAAATATTTAGGTACCTAAATCACTCCAGAGTTTTCTGAAATTAAAAAAGCAAGCAAATAAACAAACACAAAGCCCAAGAAAAATAACATTGTGAAGATGGGGATTCCTTTAAAAGAAAGTCTACACATTTTGGGCTCCAACCTAACTTGCCTTTAATTTTATAGATGTTCCTCATGATGAAAACTAGGAAAAATAGGAACAATAAAGGACTAGGTGATTCTTCTCTCGCTCAACAGCCATTTGCAGTAGTTCCACAGATGTCAATGTAGTTTGCATATCTTTCATAGAGAGGATTAGCTCTCTATGCTATTTTGTCTTCTTCATGAATAAAAACTATAATGAGTGCAATTACTCTGTAAGATTTTGCATCTTAGTTTACTATACACTGAACGAGGTATGTCAAGAAAACGCTTTAAAATTATTCAGGTGACAAAGTTGGCACAAGTTCCCATGGGAGCTACCTGACAGCAGAAATCACAAAGGGTCACTTTCTCCAAAAAAAAAAAATCATGCAAGAGCTGTAATGACCAAAATGAGGATTTGAGCAGCACTACACTCTGCATCCTGATTGGTCACGTGCTGCAGTGCTCAGTATCTAAAAGGCTGTGTGATTATCTAAATGTTCTCTCTTTTTTTTTTAGAACTAGATCTAATAAATAGCATTTTAAATGATACTTTACAGAATGAGTGCCTTTCTGACTGGGACTGTAATGGACCAGCTTATGCTGCTGCAAACATGATCTGACCTAAACTTATTGTCATTGTATTAGCTGAAGTAGGTCCCTCTCTCTACTAAACAATTACAAGTTTTCACTTATTTACCATTTTGCAAGATTGATTAGAACAGTAATTTCCAATTTCTCAGATATCAATAAAAACGAATGTTCTTAGGTACACAATCCATGATTTTTGTTGATTTTTAAGTATCAAAGTACCTTTTCAAACATGTAATAGAAATCTCCAATTTATCTGTAAAGCAAACTCAAAATACATTACAAAAAATAAAAATAAAGAATTAAAAATAATTAATAGTTTAAGTTTCAAAAGAAAAAATATCCAAATAAGTACAGATAGCAGCAGGAAAAAATTACTGAGTCTAATAATCAGTAATTGAATTCTGTTAATGGAAATGTCTCATAAATAAAATAAACGTGACCAATATCCCAACATCTTTTGTTAAAAAAAAAAAAAAATGGTACTGTATTTAGTGTTATAGATAAAAATTATTCCCTCATTTAAATCTCCCTCAGCTGGTTTGACCTACAGAGCATTAGCTTGGTTTGGGATCTGACCAGTTTGCTGTTCAGGGCAGTGGTATGGTGGCTGCTCTTTCTGCAGACTGTGGCAAAGAGCCCTGACCTCTCCAAGCTGCCAGTCTGGAGCCAGTCAACCTCTCTGGTCTTCCCCTCACCGGGCACTGACCCTCACCGTGCTTCATGGGCACAGCTCCAAGTTCTCCTGTCTTCAAATAAAATGTGATGCGACAGCAGAAAAAAAAAAAATTATCCAAAGTTGTTAAACAAAAGGTGTCACTGGAAATTCTTGAGGCAGAGGTCAGTGGAGGATGAGAAGAGAACATTTGTTTTCAGTTCCTGACTTCTGTCCATGTTCTGGATTAGAGGGAGCCAGCATTGCTGTTTGTGTGCACTCAGCCACATCCTGGACTCAGGTTCCTGAGCTGCATTCCTTAGTTGGAAGCATGGGAGAACAAAAAGCCCAAGTTCTGCCAAGTACCATGGCAGACATTCAAAACTAAATGCCAGCAATAAAACAGCACAGGATGAATGGGTTCACACTGAGCCTTTGCTGGGTCAGACAGGAGATGAGCCAAACCGCATCCTAGTCTGCACTACTGGTTTTGTCATCAATACTTGCCATAAAAAGTATTGATGACTTCAAACTTTCCCCACAGGGATGAGGGTAGACGCCATAACCCATGAAGCAATTCACAGAGTTATTCTAGTCATGATTAAAGAAATTCTGTTGGTCATCTTCCATTTTGGTGCAAATACATAACAGCCGGCATTACATGTCTGAATATTGTTATATTATCCTGTAAAACAGCAGATGTGGAGGGAACACCCTGGCACCTTCTCCACTGAAGCCAGTTTCATTATATTTGCAGAAGGCAAATACAGATACATCAGTGTACTTTGTTATAATGTCATATTCCTGACACTACAGTCAGTAAAAGTTGATTTGGTGTTTCCATTAGAAATCTCATTTTCAGAGGCTTATGACTCATCCATCTAAGTTTTTTCAAGATGAAAATCTGCTTATAATTCCTCCTCCAACAACTGGTCAGTATTAGTTATCTGCGCATTTGAAATCCCAAGAGCATGAAAGAATAGTTTTCTTCATGATATTTCCTTTTTTATTTACATTCTCAATTATGTGTCCTTCTTTAAGAATAATAAAGCAATTTAATACATATAGAAAAATTTAAGCTAAAATTTCCTTCCTTCTACATGTATCACATTCTCACATTTTTTTCCTCTGTGTTTTAGCCAGAAGGTTGAGAACATACTTGAGAAAAACAGTAAAAATTATTTAAGAATAAAACAGGTGCCTTAAAAAATTTTGTCAGGGATTTCCAAAGCACTAACTAAAAAGATATATGTTTAACATATTAATATCTTGAACATTATCTCTAATGTTTAATAAATGCCATCACATTTCATTCTCTACTCCATCTGTGAGGTGTCTGTCACACACACCGTTGATATTCAGCTGTTTTCTTTTGCATTGTCAAGAGATTCTCACCTTTTATGCCACATCAAGCTTCACGCCTCCAAAGCTCTGGATGAGTATTACCAATTCTTAAGCCTATACAAACAAATTCACTGAAGACATAGAGTTTCTTGTATTCACTGTAAAACATCATTTATCTAATGCTAGTCCTGGGTTGTATTTTCCAAGTTATGATTTTAAGCTCAAAGTTTAAAATATCTGTGCACTAATAGTTTCACAGGGTTGTCATAAAAAATCTTAGAACTGATTAGTCTCTTTTAAATGCCTTTGGGTTTTCACCTGAGCTATACAGAAAAGAAATGTTAAAAAATTAATATCGGCTATTACATGTATTCGGAATATAGGCTTATTTCCAGAATCTGACTGAGACATAAAACACTGGATCTTTTAACATATAGATTTCGACCATCCAGACTCAGAGCAGAAAACAGAATCTCAGACACTGGGTCATCCCTGAATCATAACCTTTCAAGCAAACAGACAGGCACCTGCATGAAGTGTGAATACTCTGCAGTGAAAACATGAAAGGCAAGCAGTAGGGGAACGGTGAAAACTTAAATTCCACCTTGTTTTTTAAACTTAAAAAGCTGCTGGAAATATCTGCTTTTGCTATTCACAAGGTTATGCACTTAAAAGAGGAAGGCCCCTCTAAATATTACCATTCACTGCACTTTAGCAGTCATCAGAATAAAGACAGTAATCATTAATTTTTCCTCTTCTGTAGGAGTCTTGTAACAGCGATCTACACTACTAGAGAAGGGAAAGAGTTGAAGCTTTTCCTATTTTCTAGAAGCCACTTAATAATTCATAATTTCACTTGGCTGTAAGATTTTAACACTGAGAACTGAAATGTTTTACCACAATTATGTCCTTGAACTTTTGTACCACCATCACTCCTTTGGAGAAAATCAATCAGCCTTGACCAGCCTGCCTTCTATAATGAAATGATGAAGTCTGTGTTTGAGGGGATGGCAGTACCTCTGTTTCAGCAAAGGTTCCAAAAGAACATCCCAAAACCTTTTTGCGGGGACTCTATGGTGGACTAGACAGTAAAAATATGTTTTATTGTTAGACAGAAGGTAGTAGGAGGTAAAGGTTGTCTCTAGCAAACATTATATTATTTTGCGATTCGATCAAAATGAGTCTTTTTGACTTCACCTAGCTGTGGAGTGCTGAAAAGATCGATAATGCGTGTTTGTTTTCAGCCTTCACCATGAAGGCATAATCCATACCTATTCACAGGGTGCATGATCCATTTTAACTGGATAGAAAGTGGTGTAGCAGGGGAGAAACAATGGTGAAAATAATATCCCACCAATATTTCATCTATTTTCTGTGCGGCTGGAAAACAAGCTGTTTCACATAACATAACATAACACAACATAACATAACATATAATAAAAGATAAGATCATAACATAACATACATCTCTTCAGAGAAAAGGTATTTGAGTATGCTCCCTATGCCTTCTTATCACAAGGACATTACCAGTTTCACTTATTTGATTCAATATCTGACAGCAGGTAAATGAGGTAAGATATGATTAGAAAAAGCTCTTCAATTTAGTATAGCCACTCTGTCACAGATTGCCTTATAATCCAATACTGAAAGTTTTAACATCTTTAACTTATTAAAAAGAAATATAAACAACACAATGCAGAGCCATTCACTCTCTTGATAAGATGTTGCAGTTAGGAAACTGCCTAGTAATTGTTTAGCAAAATGCTTGCAGTACAAAGGAAGTAACAAACAAGAAATCAACTTCAGGACAACAGTCTGATTCAAGTTAGCAACACCAACATCAACATGCCTTAAAGAACAGTGAGCAAGTTAAGGCTTTTCATCTCGCCATATCTGTCTCCCCTATGATAACAGATTGTCTCTCCCGTGCTAACAGAAACACACTGAAATATCACACGGCACATTGACTGTTCCCATTGCCCCAGTTTCCCAGTTTTTCTGCTGTGTATGATCTGCTATAGATGGAGAAACATCAGGTTGAGGTGGGCTGTCTGAAACTATGCAACATTGTACTGAATGAGTTACCACAGCAGATTTCCTCATTTTTAAAATAAGTGAGAAGTATCATGACTTCTACTGTGCCATATATTCATAGTTTAAAAAAAAAAATCAGAACAAAACAGAAAAAACTGAACCCTCCCCAGTGATACATTTGCTTCACTCCTGCAAGCATCCAGCTAGCCCCAGCACTCAGGCTGTTTGTAAAAATGTCAATCAAGGAAATGGAAAGGAAGTTATAAAACTGTTCTCCAAATCACCTTTTAGTAGGTCATTCCCTTTTGGATGATGCAACTGACTACAGCAGCAAAATCACATTGCAGAGAGTGCAATGAAAGTTTTTATATTCCTTCTTTCACTTATTAATCTTGGGGGTTTATCAAAGGCTTAAAAATCTTAACCTAGAAAGATAGTAGGAAAACAGTAGTTTGTGCTTTTCCTAGTCAGAGATTAATGGAAATTTGTCTTTGGAATTATTAAATCTGCTCTTTCTTGAGAAACTGACAAAAGCTTAGCCTTGCGGGTTAGCCACACACTAAATAAAGCCCCCAAATTAATTGTGATCCTACTGATCTTCAACCTTGGAAAATAAAAATTGGCAAGTTATTCAATAGTACAAGGCTGTGCTAAAACTAATTCTAAAAACTCAGATATGGAATTAGAAACAAATATTTCTGATTTTTATGAAGCTACTTTACTGACCATGGATCCGATCTTAATAATGTAGGTATTGAATATTATTAGGATTTTATTTGTCAAGAGAGAAACCAAGGCAGAGATGATTTTCTTACGAAAATGCTGTCTTAACAAATGCTTTTGATTCCGTTGTATTTGAAATGGAAATGGTGTAGAGTTGCAAAGTGTCATTTAACTCAGCAATTTTACTTATTTATGTATTTGGTTGTTAAAGAATTCAGACTTATTGTTTTGCTCCTTCTCAGTTTCCACATGCGAAAAATTAACAGATTTGTACATTCTCCAGCATGTAGAGAGAAACACATTTCAGTGAGTTTGATGTCTTCATGAATGTGGTGTTTTCTTGTCTCTTCCACCGTTATGTATTTTTTTGAAGCAAGAATAGCTCTGTTTATTTAACAAGATAGAAGAATACATCTTTCCTGTCATACTTAGCATGTTAGCACTTGACAGTGAAATGTTAGCTACTGAAAGAAGAATGGGAAAATTCATGTTTGATGAGGACTTTGTGGCTATTTTAGTCCTATGTGCTTAAACAGAGTCTCATTGTGTTACAAGTTACAGCCCTTACATCCCAGGCAATGAATTTGTGCAAAGGGACATTATGCACCCCATGACATTTGGGAAATAAAGAAAGATGGAAAAAACATGTTTTTTCTCCAGCTACAGCAGAGAACTGAGCTTTTATTCTTCTCAGAAATATGGATGGGCTACAATGGCATCAAGCAAAGTACAAAATTCCAGTTATTACCTTTCCACCTGGTATCTCTCTCTTCCGTCAACAGACAAGGAGTAGTTTAGGATGCTTTTGTTACACCTCATTAAAAGGCAATTATCCTCTAAATGGAATCACTGTTTTATCACTACGTTAAAATGACATTTAAAAAAAAAATAAAAAAGCAAAATAAATGATGAAATCTGTAACAAAACCCAAGGCTTTTGTCTACATCTCTAATATATGCTTAAAAACCTGAATACCAATTCCTATAGTGAAATCTAAGAAAAGAGAGGGTTCAGATGTAAGACCTTTCCACAGAGCTTTCCATCTGAAACAAGTTAGTCGGGTCACAAGCATGGGCATAAAATTCCACTGCTCATCATTCAATAATAATTATAAAACCATTTATCAATAACAGAGAAAAAATTAGCTATCAAAAGGAGTAAGAAGAACATTCTCAGGTTCAGATTCATGATCTTTCAGTATAAACACATTTTCAGTCTGAAAAAAATCAAACTCTTCTCAAAACTGCTACAAAAATGAAAAACAGAGAAATTATTTTGTAATTCTGAATTTCCATTTAAACAGCAAAATAAGGAAGCCAATGCATCACGAAAATAATAAAAACCCTCACATAATATGGCAGAATAACAACAAAAAAAAATTACAAAGGAAAGAGAAAAAACATTCAATGTAGAAGACTAAACAACTGAATGATCAATACTTTTAAGCCCACACTTACAAAAGTATATCTAAATCCTCATTACTTATCTCAGCTTAGAAACCAAACCCACCTGTGAAAAATACAAGCATGCTTAGATCTAGTGAAATAGAGCAAGGCAAATAATAAATTTTCACTTTTCAGTTATGAATGCATTAAATACATCCAATTAACTTAAACTGATGACTTCAACTTTCTCCTTGTGGAGAATAACCATCATGCACTGCTGCCTCTGATTTTCTTTTCTTAGAGTACATTGAACTGTAAAACACCTACTCCCTGCAGAAAAAGTGGTCACAACCATAAATCCCACTTCCAAAAGTCTTTCTGCTGTAGAACAATTTAGAAATGGAAGGGATGCAAAATTGCCTTGGGACCACCCCTTCTTATATCTTCTCATTACGCCTGTTGTTACTCCATTTGGGCTTTGTGCAACATTACATTGCTACTACATGATTAACTCACTTTAACTTCAACTGCCAAAGACAGTACAGAGGACTTTTTCTTCCTCAGTTCACCACACTAGGAAGCCTAATTGTTCTTCAAGATTTTCTCCAAGTCTGTACTCCTTCACCTCTCATGTCCATTCACATTTTAAGTCAATTAAAAGACTCTATCCCAATCCTCTCAAATCCTTGCTTTGAGACCACACTAAATCTCACCTTGTCTGAGCCCTAGACAAATTGTCTTGCCCTTAATGCTAGAGATTTTTTAATTGAAATAGCAATTAATTAGCAAATGTCATATAGCAATCCATCAATTTGTGATAGGAATTATTACATTCAACCTCAAAAGCCTTTCCAGCACCTTAGTGGCTTTTTGGGTATTACGGAGTATTCCGGTGTGTGATGTTGTACTAATGACACTGGGTTTCCTTCAGACAAACTTCTAGGAGTTACTTGACATCTAGATTACTTCGTTTTACAACCATGTGGACAGAAAGGACAGTAAGCAGATATTTTTCCGATACTGAAGACATGCGTGGTCCTCTCTCAGTGCTAACATTTACATTTATGCTTTGAGCCATTTTTTTCCAGCGTTGATGTGCACCGAACATCTCCAGTGAGTTACTTCAGTATTGCAGGCTCCTCTTGCTAAATTAAAACCTTGCTAAGATGCCTCCTTACACTTTATATCCCATCTCTCAGATGCTAAACCACATCAGGCAGTCCCTCATAAATTTGTCTCAAAAAGATTTTCTGTTTCCAGAAATAGGTAATACATTTGAACACCGGACTTCAAATATTTTCCAAAGTTCAGGGCAGAAAGGAACATGAAAAGCGTGAGGGCTCCCAGTGAGGGACTGTCATGAATGAAAAAGCAAGATCAGAACAATTGAAACATCTCTCTTAACCAGATGCCTCTATACTGGGCATTCCCATCCTATTTTATTTGGGTATTATGACCCAGCAACCTCCTTTCAGCCTGATGAAACACTACTTTTTTGAGAAGGGAAAAATGTACCACAGAACTGAATTGATTAAGGTCTTCCTTTAAAAAATATCAAAATATATGAAGGAACATTAAAAACATTGCTTTTACTGAACTGCTTACAGCCATTCAGAAGGCTGTACCAACAGTGCACAATCCCTTTTTCCACATGAGGTACCTTCTAAACTTATTCTGGCTTAGGAGATCCATAAGGTTTGTAGCCTACGGCTTCAGATTTGCTCATTCCTTGAAGCTACGTAAACCAGACAATATTAAAGGGAATCCAATTTCCACCTAAGAAAGCTACGTGCAGCCATTGCTAAATACTGACATTTTTGGTCATTCACACACAGACTGTATTAACCTGATAATGTCACTACTCTGACATCAAAATTTATGTTTTATACATACATGTTTGTGCTTATTGTGTACTTACGGTTATTCTGAAGCCAGCTTTTGTGCTGCATGATATTAAAGAACATTGATATAAATTATTCTATTTTAGCTGTTTTATCATTCACAGCCCTCTCCACAGCAGTTAAAGATTATACAGAAATATAAATAATGAACAGCCATTCATTCTAGAAAAAACAATTTTGTTTCTCAGGAACTCTAAGCTTAAGCTAGGTTTCACTGCTGGTTAAAATCACTGCTGTTTCACTGCTGTTTAGCATTTGGCATTCTGTGAAATGAACATATAGTGGAACAAAAGGCTGATTTTTTCCACTTTTTGTACTTTCACAAGAAATCCCCTTTGGTTAAAGGTAGAAAATAAACAATTTCAGGTCTTTAGTAATGAATAATATATTATAGTAAGTGATAATGGTATGAATCCCACTTATGCAAGAATATATTACACATTAATGGATCTGCTATCCTCATTCTGAGGACCGTATTTTTGAGAGTTGCCGGCTTAAGATGATTCAGAGAAGACACATCAAACTTCTCCATTAGAAAATAGTAAAGAACTTGCCCTTCCTCTTGTCTCATCCAAACTTATGCCTTAAGATATCTATATAGGTGACATTAACTACAAATTCTTCTCTATTGTGGATCAAGGTATTCAGACACGGGGTAGTCTGGACTGACAGCTGTACTCTTCTTGCTGGCCTGAGTCTGTTTCTGGGCTATTTCAGATCATCTCCCCAGTTCTTCTGACAGTGTTAATAGTTTATCCACATTAAGTATTTTCCTTTAAAACCCAGCTTTTATTTTCTCCAAGTTTAACATGAAAACCAAATAATGCATTAAATGAGAGACTTAGGGTCTGCTCTTCCTCCCTCTTATGCCTCAGAAAGATCATTACCAGTTTCATTCCTGTGATATAGTCAAAGCTGCCAAAAAAAGATTTTAACAAGGGTGTATTAGTTTTCAGTGTAGCTTTTTCTCAGGGGACCTACTCCTTAACTTTTTCAAAGCAGAAGAACTTAAAATTCACTCCACGACTTTGAACTGCCTGTAAAATTCAGAAGGAAAGAACTCTCAAACAGACCAAGCACCGGAACTGAGCGGTGACTTACTGAAGCTTTCGATGATATTGTAAGGTTACTGCAAAATAAAAAACAATACAGAAATTCAGTGAATCAATATAGCTGAAACCGGGATTATTTGGTGTCTAAAAGATATTTAATTGTGAATTCTTAATTTCAAGACCAGCCTAGGAAAACAGTTCTTCTGTTCTTGAACAGGACCACATTTAGCTTCACCTGCATTAAGTGAGGTCCAAAAGTCTTTGAAATACGGAAGTAGTAAACCCATTATAGGTTGTCTACTTTGCTAGTTTGAATATACAGTATCTGTGCATTTCCCTATTTATCCCAACTTTATCTGCAAGCCTATATTCTTTCTTTTTTCTTTTGCTAAACATCAACCACATCTGCCTGTTTTGTCAAAACTTTGTCTCTATTTCTTCAACTGTATCAATAGTACATAATTCAGGATAGAACCGGTGACGAAGAAGCCTTCCAGGCAAACCTCCAAGAAAAGCACAGGAGTACAGCTGGGCTAATGTAGATCCCTTAAAACATAACTTACAGGCCTGTCTGAGCACAGGCCACACTCTGCTATCAAGTTTAAGATTATTCTGTTATTTGATAGCTCAGTGTTACCCTGTCATCACGTCACTCTCTGCGGTGCTGTTCCTGTAATGTGACAGAAGCTCTGCACTGCATCGTTTGTTTCTGTCTGACTTGGCTGACTAAGTATCCAGCATCAGTGTTTACATCTATTATTCCTGATGCTGTTCCTTGGGAGCATGCTTTGCCTGTATCCCATAGCCGGTTGCCTTTGGAACAAGACAAAATCCTAAGAGTAGAAGATTCAGTAGGGCTACCAAGTCCTTTTTGTGTCTCAAATAAGATTCATTTTGGAGAGATGTGCAAAGCCAAGGAAAGCAGCTTCTCTTCCATCCTTCTGTTCCCGGCAGTGTCAGTCCCCAGCCATCTTTCTGTCAGCCTCCCGCTTTATGCCCACCCTCAGGGCAGTTCTTAGTTTCCCTGGCACCTGCGTTTCCCTGCCAGGAGTGAAATCTCACATCCCAGCTGTTAATGGTCAGTCAGTTAGCCACAGTTGGGAGGTGGCTCTTGGGTACCCCACTTTCTGTCATGGAGTGAAGCACACTGCGCGATGTGCACACCGCATCGACACTGTAGGCACACGAATCTGTAATTTCCCAGAACGTTTCTGTAGTCTGAACTAAAAGCTGATAGATTGACACATTTATTAATAAAAGTTGCATGTTTTGTGTGAATTGACACATGCAGTTCACCAGGGTGACCAGGAAACCACAGCTGAAGCGCAAGGAGTTGGTTTATTTCATTACCTCACTAACAACTCCAGGCAGCCAGAGACACACGTGGGGACACAGGCTCCATCAGGCTTTGTGCACACGCAGTTCGTAACAAGGCTGTGCTTTTATGATCTCTCTCTCTGCCAGGAGGAGGTTCAAGCATGTCACACAGGATTTCTAATTCTCAAAAGAGGCAGAGGTTGAACAACTCTAGGCATAATAAATGGAGTTTTCCCACACCTACATTCTTAGCATTCTGAGTTGCAAGGTCACTTTGAGCAAGAACTGTTCCCTCCTTGCCACATCTTCTGGTTTTAGCACTTTCCTCCCAACATTTTTATCAGATCACTTTTTATTTGAAGGGTAAAATAATCCTCAGATATTTTCAATTTTCATCAGTTAATTGCTAACTCTTGATCAAGCATTGTGACATTTTTCTCTGATATTTAAATCTCTAATAGTACTAGACTGTTATTATCTTGAAACTCCATGTCTGAGACCTCTGTCTGCTAACCATTTGCTGAGTGAAAATTCATAATTTGCAGTCTTAGTAGTATCTTTATCTTCCTTTCTTACTGCATTCATTTGAACTTATATAAAGATATTTTGTTAATGATAAACTAAATGTTTTCTCATGATATGAAGACTACAAAAAACTCAAGTCGTGTTAAACATCTGACCTTTAAAGCTGAGACAATAAGAACATGCTACAGTATATTATGGAAATATTGTTGTTATAAAGTATTCAGTAAACTGGAAATGTCGGAGTAAGGAAAAAATTTATTTTATTTGAAATGTCACTTAGATTTATTTATGCAGTTTTTCTTACTTAAAACCAGACTTATTTTCCAATTAATTCTATGAATAAATGTTGTTAGCCATAAATACTTTTAGTTACAGCAGTTTCATTCAGAACATCAGGTAACATAGATACTCTGGAATAATGTTAGGATCTCAGTTCTGAAATAATTCTAGGGTCCAATTCTTATAACAGACTGTAGGCTAGAAGTTAACACCTTCCTGTTCGCCATCTCTGCCCATTGTGGTAGCTTATCTTGTGGGAACTTCCTTCTTTGTCAGTGTTTGAGATGATTTACTGTGCTTCTCTAAGCCCTGACACGCAGTTTTAGTAAACGTGCCTGTACATCCACATTTAGCTCCACAATTCCCTTCCTCTTTAGCAATCATCTGCATTTCAGCCCTACTCCTCTCCAACCACTCTCCTGATAACTCACTGCAAGCACATTTGTGCCAAAGAATCTCACAGATGTATAAAGAGAGAGCTGGATCTAGAGGATTTTTCTTCTCATCCATGTCTCCACATGACAGCAGAGTACAAATACTCTAACTTTTTCGTATTATTTGGGGAGCAGGACACACCAAGACGGGTACCTCTGTAGAACTGGGAAATGTTTCCTCCTCCTTTGTCCCTGCTCACATTAACATATGAACATGAACACCAGCCACTGGCACTGGTGGTACTGCAAACCAAAGGGGATTAATTGTAGGTAACTTTTGTTACTCACTTTCCTAACTCCTGCCTTAAGGCTCAATTCATGAGCACCCATCAGAGCAGAGCTCCTTGACCTAAGCAGTACCTGAGAGGAAGCTCTTCGCAGATTGACTTCAAATTTGCAGTTTGACATCATAAATCACTGACTTCAAATGAAAATTAAATTGACAAGTGTCCTTTACTATCCCACAGCAGCGCACAAGCAGTGTACTGATATGCAGAATAAAAAGGACACCGAGGTCCTCTGGCCACATTTAGTTAGGTTGTGTATTAGTGTAAGTTCAGGTTCTGGCTTGCAACTGAATAACAGGGAGTAAATACTCTAAGTTTGGTAGCCTGTACAATGAGAAGATTTTAAAAAATCTTTAAAAGCTGCTCAAATGGAACAAAAAGAATTACTTATTTTAATCAAGAATCTATATTATTTTCTAGTCTACTCTTGCCACTTCTTGCCTTAGATTTCACAGAAAAATTACAGTCTAGACTAATATTAGACACAATATGATTATTTCCATATTATCAGACGAAGAATTTTTAGTGATGGTGGTTTTGTTGCGTTTGCATGGCCTCATTTTGTAAGCAGGGGTTGCTACAGTGAGAAGCTGCCAGAAGCTTCCTCAGTGTCTGGCAGAGCCAGCCCCTGGCAGCTCCAAGGATGGACATGCTGCTGGCCAAGGCTGGGCCAATTAGAAATGCAGGTGACACCTCTGTGACAACAGATTAAAGAAGAGAGAAAAACAAAAATTCTTTGTGCAGTGGAAATTCCAGCCAGAGAAGAGTGAGGTGAGAACATGTGGGAGGAACAACTCTGCAGACACCAAGGGCAGAGAAGAAGGAGGGGCAGGAGGTGCTCCAGGCTCCAGAGCTGAGATTCCCCTGCAGCCCATGGTGCAGCCCATGGTGAGGCAGATGTGCCCCTGCAGCCCATGGAGATCCCTGCGGATACAGAGATCCACCTGCAGCCCCTAGAGGTGCCCACACTGGAGCAGGTGGATGCCTGGAGGAGGCTGTGATCCAGTGGGAGACCCAGTGGATAGAGAGGGCCCTTGCTTCCAGGCTGGAGCAGCCTGTCCTTGGAGGACTGCACCCTGTGGGAGAGTGACGCATGCCTCAGCAGTTTTGGGAGGACTGTCTGCCCGTGGGAGGGAATCACACTGAAGACGTTCAAGGACAGCTGTCTCCTGTGGAAGGGACCCCACAGTGCAGCAGGGGAAGGACTCCTCTCCCTGAGCAGCAGGAGAAGCCATGGATGATGAACTGACCATTACCCCCATTCCTTGTCTCCCTGACCCACTGGAGGAGGAGGTAGAGCTGAGAAGGAGAGAGGGGTGGGGAAAAGGTGTTTTTAAGAGCTTATTTTACTTCTCGTTATCCTGCTCTGGTTTTGTTAACAAGAAATTCTGTTAATATCTCTAACTGGAGCCTGTTTTACCCACAATGGTATTTGATGAGGGATCTCTCCTGGTCCTCATCTCAAACCATGAACCCTTTGTTAAATTTTCTCTCTGCTGTCTGGCTGCAGAGGTGAGTGAGTTGAGGGGCTTTGGTGGGTGCCAGAATCTGGTCAGTGTCAACCCACTACAGTGGTTGTTATAGAAACTTGGGAAACCTTAGCTATACCTAATCAAAGCCATTTCCCAGGACAGCACAACAATATGACAGCATCACTAATATGAATTAAAGATTAGTATGGCAGGATTTCTAAGATATCATTCCTATTGTAACGTGGTATGCATGAATGGATTAAGACTTAAGGCAAAATTCCAAGCAATAAACTATTAAATTATGCAATAAAGAGGTCTAGATAATTTGGAATTTTTGGGCATTTAAAAACATTTTAGTGCTAGAACTTGCAAAGTCAATTGGGCAGGATAGCTGTCATTTTTACTACTTTCATATTTTTGGGTTTAATTCACTCTGAATTATCTCTTGGAGTCAGCTAACAGTTAAAAAAAATTAACTCTTATACAAAAAGGCTTTACAGGAAAAAGATTTGGATATCCATTCATCTGAGCATAAACTTCTTGTGGGGAAAAAAACAACTTCACTTTCATGACTACTTGATTTAGACAAGTATTCACGTGGCTCTGCTGCCATATATAAATTCTAAATGTAAATTAAAGTCTCGAGAGGGAGAGAGAGATCATGAATTCTTTTTGCTAGGAAAAAAAAGTTCTCATATTCTCTGACAGAAGAGTTCAGGTTTTTTCCCACAGTCCATAACTTCATTTCAAGAAGGCTGTAATGATTCAAAGGTTGTCATGTGTGAGCTAATCAATCCTAAGTATTTCCTTCTGCAGTTAAAAAAACCCATACCTAAACAAAGAAACCAGGGGAAAAAAGCGGATAGGATGAGTACAGCCAGTTTGCCATTAGGATCTCGAGAAAAGTATCCATAGGGTAAAAAAAACCAAAGCCATAAAACAAACAAAAATAAGAGCCCAAATTGAAGGAAATCTTGAAAACTGCAGCAATCTTCTAAATCTCATCACCAATCCACCAATTATTTAATCTTTAATAATTTCTATTGAGTTAAAAATCCCCACAACTCAGAAACAATCTGAGCCATTTTTTTGAGGAGGGCCACAAAGTCTGACTAGTATAAAAGCATTTAGCATAGGTATTATTGTGCCTTGAATAAGTTTCTCAACTATTATAACGACAGAAACTCATCTGATATTAATCTTCGCAAAAAAAAAATCACAAAGAAGAAGACACTCTTTATTTTGACCAAAACAATCTTGAGAGTGGCTTACCTAAACTGGCTTTAACTTCTTTGATGTTAAAAGATTCCAGACACATACAAATATAATCGATGCACAAAGTTAATCCTATAAAGCAAAATATTAACTGAGCTGTTTCGTATAACTCGTGGCACACTTCAATTGTCACTTATGCTAAAATTGATTGAAATCCTGACTGTACTTGCCTTCAGAGAGACAGAGAAATTCTAACTCTTTCAACGCAGAAAAACAAATGCTGGGTGCTTTTTCTAAGCTCAAGTTTCATTTTAACAGTGAATTTCTAATCAATGTAATATGATATAATCTCACTTTTTATTCTGAAACAGAAAAACATGCAATATCTAGCAACCTCTTTTAAGGGCAAGCACAATTCATAATGAAAATTAATTTCATATTTCTATTTCCTGTCTCCTACAAATAACAAATACTTGTAACACAAGGACAGATATTTTAATATACTCTGTTATCAGATTGGAAAGACAAGCACAATGCATTGAACAAAACACACTAGGATAAAGGACATGATGCATAATGCTACATTCCCATTAGCATAACAAAAATGTGTAAATTATGTTGGTGCTGACAAAATTGGGACTACTCCTTAAACAGCATCCATAAGATATTTGGAAATGTTGTGAAACCTAATCTTCACATTCTGTTAGTAGAACAAGAAATCACTTACTCATAAACAGTTGCTCTGAATCAAATCTCATTGAAGAGTATTGTAAGGAAAATAGTGTGTAGCTTTCAAAATTGTCAGCCTTAAAAATACATGCTGTAACTTAGTTCTGCTTTTTAAGTATTAAATTAGAGCTCTGGGAATTCTACAATACTAACATTTATTATTACAAAAAAGCAAATTTAAAAAAATAGCATGTTTTAAAATAACATGATGGATAGGAGGGAACAAATATATTTTATTACACAAATAAGGCTGAACTTCTTAATGTTATAACTGATAAAAATTGTAAAGATTTAGCAACTGTTTTGGAAGGCAAGTATAGCAAACCCTCATAAGATGGACGTAAAGTTACGTTCATTACATTTATATAAGACTAGAACTTCATGCACTATATTAAAATTCAATTTTGTAGTGACGTATCACCTTACTGCTGCAATTTGATGAGATTTTTTTCCTCCCTTTAGATTCCATTACTATGTAGAAGATGCATGGGTTTCTAAGGTACCACTGAAATTAGTTGAGGTAGAACTGGAGACAATCCAAAGTAAACCTGAAATTAATACAGAAATTGGGTCAGACTCTGGCCTTGAAAGTGATGGTTTTTATATATTTCTTAATGGAAAAAGCTCATCTAATTTCTGCTGTCTAGAAATTGAAACACCTTCTTTTCATTTCTCTTCTTCGAGAAGCAAGCACCTTACAGAAACCATTTCTCATACCCTGAAATAAAGGTGTGAAGGGTTAGATCACTGTCTAGGAAAGAATCTGTCTCTTGAGGTATTATCTAAATAAAGTACATCGTCTGTTACTTAGACTAGACTCACAATTCCAAGGCAGCTAAAGTTTATAAAGTCTAAATTCACTGACTCATAATGAGTGTATTATCTGATCAATAAAGTTTAAAATATAGAAAAGTTCCTTGAAGAACATCCACCAAATTAATCCCTCATCAGAAATGTTGACCTGTGTAATCTTATCTCCACTTAGTAGGGATGGACTTTCAGAGCTCTCTCTAAAGACTGGAGGCAACTTACTTGACATCAGTGATAACATTGAATATTGGAGAATAGCTGCTTATTCTCCAATTTTTCTTTCACTTTTTATTCAAAGCTGAAATGTAATTTAGGGTAGTTCTCAGTTTACATTTGCAATGTTCATGTTGCAGTGGCAAAGTTTAAAAGTAATCCTTACGCCTTAAAAAATGCAGAGGAATTAGTAAAACTAGCTCCAGGTGACCTTTTACATTTGCAGATAAATTATCCTTCATGGTTTTCCATTCATATGTTAAAAACAGACATAGACAAATCAAATACTTTCATCACAAGTGAATAAAAATCTGGACAAAGCCTAATTTTTCAGTATTTGAAAGAGAAGACAAAACCACTGTGCTGCTTGGGGTAGATGAGATACAAATAAACAAAGGAACCAAGAGAAAAACATTGGGAGAAACAAATCAACACATAATTTGAGTACCGTGCCTCTTTTTTTTTTTTTTTTTTTGAGAAAATATTCATAGGAAATTAAATACATTGTATAGAAAATGGTTTTTAACCCGTAAAAACTGTATTTCACTTGCCTCTGAATTACAATTGCCTAGAAATAAAGGTTCAAGAAAATGGTTAATGCTTTAATTTAAAAACTCTTCACTATGAAATTAACAAATACAATTTAATTGCAATTTCTTGCATGATTAATAGGCTAGATTTTCTTTCTTAATGCCACCATGCAGTCTGTTAAATATGGACTTTCTGCTAAATTAATTTCCTGAGAGATCCAGCTGCTATTGCATGCAGATTGTGTTATCTAACACCTCATATTATTATTTCTAATTTGCATATCTATTTGATTAATGGTTTACTTTGCTTAATCTTATGCACTAGCAAGACACAAGCTGATCACCTCTATTCCTCAAATAGAACTGCTTGGACCGAGGGAGCACGAGGATGTGATACAGAATACAGAAATGTGCTGATGTAAAGTTCAGTGTATTATAAAATCTCAGCTGCTACTGAAAGTTATCCTGCTTTTAATTTCAATTGGTGAGTAAAAGCCACAGGCAGACAATAAAACACAGGCACATATAGCTGTTAGGTGTACTGCAAAGTGATAAAGTACTTTGGAAGTTTGCTGATGAGCTTTTTTTATCTGGATATTTATGTTTAAAGGTGTTGTCATTATGGGTGATACACATTGTCTTGCAGTCTTTTCTTCAAGACTGGATCCTTGCAGATGCAAAAATTACTAAGTGGTGAAGGCATCACTCTTCGTGAATCTTAATCCAGGGAAAGGAATTTTTTGGCGTGAAATCAGCCGTGAAAAGGAGCAAATCCCTAAGATATTGGAGGTTTCTCAGAAGCCAGTGAAGGCAGACACACTGATGTATCCCCCAAAACCACGCACACTGTGCTCCATCTTCTCAGAGGATTCTCAGCGTTTGGGAATGACAGCTGATCAGGAAATTCATTTGAATTTTCCTCACAGATAGGCAGAAGGGCTATACCTCTCACTGCTGGAGGAGTTTCTGTCGTAGAAGCCACTGGAACCTCATAAAAGAGATGGATATTGATACAGAGGGAAGTAAAATGTTCCTAGAAAAGAGAGAAGAAAGCTGCACTTTCAGTGGAGCTGCTCTGTTCAGTTTTTCCTCCTGTCTTTACTGATTCAGCAAATGCCTAAAAATTAACTGAAAGAAAGACTGCTTAAAAGTCTTTACAGATTTTAATTTTTATTGTTCTAAATATTTTAGATGAGTGAATATTTGTCTTTTTTAGGTTCATTTTAAAGTATATACATTTTCATCTATATTTTAAAAGCATGCACATGTATACAGCCTTTCTCATTTTACTGTAGTGCATTTTAATTAAAATTATTGTTTAACAGAATCTTTTTCAGCTCTATGAAAAATTTAGAAATCCACACTCTTATTGAAAAGATTTCAAATATTTACCTTTTTTTCTAAAGTGTCCTTCAATATCTCATCATTAAATGATTACCTTAGTGATTTAAGACTCTGAAAAAGAATTTTCTATCAAAATGTCAAATAATATGAACAGAGACTAGTAACAAACTGTGCTAATCCATCTTTACACACTTCAATATACTGGATACAATCTAAACAATACTCATTTAATTTCACCTTTCATTTACTCAAGGCTTTTTCCCATAAACTTATACAGCTTCCAGCTTTTATTACTGTCAGACACACGCAAGCAGCTGCTCCAGATCATCTAGGTTGAGACAATTTCTAATTTTCTTGCAAACATCTAAAAATAAGCTCAGTATTAAACAGTATCAGCTGGAATCCCATTTAACTGACCAAATGAAGGAACTGCTTTGTTATTTCTGTAAAAAGCTGGTCATGTTTTCAAGATCTGGACAAAATGACGCATAGTCAAACGAGTTTCATTCTAAATTACTCTGCAGAATAGTTTACCTCAAATATGGCTTAGTACAACCAGAGTAACTTACAGATAATTCCACTTCCAGCTGCACCATTGTTTTTCTGGTCACCATTTTCAGAGAGCCTGGTCCGGGACAAGTACATGTCAGCATAGCTTATGATGGAAAGAGAAAGGCATGCAACAGAAGAAAAAAAGTTCCATACATTTGCAGTGAAAACTACAGTTGCATGCTTCATTGTACAGATAAAATATATATACATATATATGTATGTGTATGTATACACACACACACACATTTTTACTTTTATGTTTTGCTTGAAGCACTTTTGAATTATAGTCATTTGTAAAGAGGATTAGAAGGTCATGAGCGCATAGAATGATATGTGCTGTTGAGTAGAATTTGTAAAATTACTATTCACAATCTTCAATAGGAGTTTCTTTTCTGTTGAAATGCAGAAAAAAAATTTAAATAAAAATATCTGTGGTTTTAGAAATATTTACTGCTTCAGACAATTCAATAGAAAAGGGCTGTACCATATTACTACTTTTTTCTCCACTGGGGAAACCACATACACATATTTTTTCCTTGCTACTATTTTTCATACAAAAAGAAATAATATATCTTTTAAAATTTGGTAGGTGTTAAGATGGGGAATCTAATTCTAAAAGTAACTATAAGATTTCATGAGCTTCAGATAGGCACTGCACTGTAATCATACACTTAGTTTCAGTTCACTCTCCTCTCCACTGAAATTTTTTTATTAGTTCTTCACTGTGATTTGATCAAGCAGAACTGATTTATCTTTCTATGATTTTTTTTAAATTTTATTTTAGAAAAAAATTGGACTACATTTCTTCATGATAATTAACAGCCTAAAGTCCATGCCAAGAAAAGCTTACAAAGGCCAATAGTAATGTCTTGACAATGCAAATCTTTTGTACTTTTGACATTGGAAGTGTGTGTTGTGGATAAGAGGTGTCAGAATAAAAGTACTAGATAGTCTTAGAAGCGAAGCTCTAAAACTCCTCAAGATCCTTCCATTGTGGGCTGATTCCAGAATCCAGTGTGCTTTTTACATTGGAAAGAAAACCTATTGTCTTAAAATATATCCATGTCTTTCGCTGGCTGCAAGCCATGGCTGCCTTCTTCTAGAAGCAAGAATTCCTCACTTCCACTCTCCACCTGGTGACCTGAGGTGGTATAGAATAACAACCTAGACACATCCACACAGCTTCAGGCTCCTCCCTCTCGTGGCTACAGAAAAAAAAAAAAAAAAAAAAAAAAAAAAAAAAAAAAATTTACTCTTTCGTGGCTGAAAACCAGGAGACTCACATTAATGCTTGTCCTAAATGCAGGATCTGAAAATGATAGAGACAGGATCAACAAGAAAAATGGGTTTGATAGAAGGAAAAAAAAAGTTTCCTCAGGACTTGTATCTTTCAAGTACCTCTCACATGTATGAAGTAAGGTATCTGTGCTCACGACTGAATTTCTACTCTTTTTAAAAACAATTTCTATGCAAAGAAGTGAACTGAAGACCTGAAGTTCCCAGCTCCTCAGAGTCCCAAGGCAGCGTCTGTGCACTTGAACAGGTATTGAAAAGATCCGACAGTGAAATCTGTCAAGAACCATGCTCCAACCAAGGGCTGCGCCCACGAGGATGTTGCCCTCAAAGTTTCAGGAGTCTGACCAGACACAGCCAGCCATGCAAAGGCTGGGTCCATTTTAGTGTGGCTGATCAATCACAGTCCTGTACAGGAAAGAAACAATTTAAGAGCAGCTTATAAAGAAAAGAAGCTCTGTTAGACCTTTGAGGTGAAAATGACCTTCCTGCCTTTATTTGCCCCCTTCTCAGTGTTTGCTTTTCCTGCGATCGCTGGAGCCTTGCAGCATCTGATTTACTCTGTTGCTTAACAGATGGGCTCTGCTGGCAAATTTCATGGTCTGTATGCCACTCTTGTCTCTCGCGCCAAGAAAAAGGCAATTCTCTTCTCACCTTGTATAGTGCTTTTAATTTGTCTTCCAGGTTTCTGTATTGCTGTTATTACATTAATAAAACACAACCTGAGAGTTGTATTAAAAATATTTTGATGATCTAAAATAACAGTTCGTTTTAGTTTTTTTAAGAAAAAGTCTTCATCCTTACTTCCAGCAGTGGCAAAGTGTAGACAGTGCAACTTTAAAGCACTGCAATGACTGAGTTGGGAGAATTAATTAAGATGCTTCAGATTTTGCCCTGTCCATGCAAACTGGCTGCTGGGTTAAACTGACTATTTACTACAGTTGCTTTTTGCTAAGGTAATAAAGCACATGTTGCAATTAAATAACATATCCAGTGCACTACAAAATGGAAAAAAAGGACTTTAGTTCTTCTTCATTCGTATCTAAAACTACTTTAGCCTTAGATTTCTAAACAAATTAAAGAAAGTCACACCCGTCATTAGAAGTATTCTTATTGTATCCTGATAGGCTTATCATATCCATTTAAACACAAGCTGTTATCATGTTTCAGTAGAATTTATACAATTGGTTAAAATATATATTTAGTTTTAAATATGTGTATTACAATATTCTCCAGCATTTTGCTTTTGGCTACTTAGTTCCCGTATTTAGGTAAATTCCTGATGAGCTTCTCTCGTCTCCCTAGATAAAATTACAGGGAGATCAAGAGCGGATCAAATCCATCTGCATTACATGTCTTAAGGTCAAACATCTGCTTGAATGGGATGCAAAATATGTTGGAAGACTGTGGCTTCTTTCTCATGGCTTGGGGGATTTTTTGGGGGGTTTTTCCCCCCCCCTTCTTCAGATGTCTGAGATATATTTCACCTAAAGTTACTAAAATGAATTTTAAAGGATGCATCTTACAGACGTTAAGCAAGCTGCTTCGTTTTGACTCGATTCTCCTAGGACTCAGTCAGTGCAAAAATCCATTGCAAGTACAAGGCTTCTTCTCTAAATGAAAGGGCACAGAAGTATACAAAACCTCTCATTTTCAAAATATAGAAGACAATAATAAATAGAGTGTCCTGTGGTCATAGGAGGTTATCGTAAAGAAGCAAAAAGTGGTTTGTTTTTTTTTTTCAATTCAGCCTTCAGTTATGAATAACCTGGTATGGCACACACAAAAAGATAACAGATGGATGAGTTACAGCTAGATCTTAATAATAGCAGACATCATCTGTGCCACAGCCTTTGGGAAAAAGAAAAGTGCTTGTTGTCATTGTCTCTGGATTTTCTGTTCAATTAAATGTTTCTTTAGCATATGTGAAAAGGGAACCACAAGCATTACTGGATGTTTGGGCTATTTTGCTTGCTTTTCACAATAAAATGGTAATAAAATGATAAAGCTTCCTGTACATTTAATGTACATTTTGCTTTGTTCTGGGCAATACACACATAAAAACTCTGAGAGAAAGTAAGGTGAACTGTATAAAAGGGAAGAAAAAACCCCAAAACTTCAACTGAGAGCAGTCTTGTAACAATGGTGAGCAGAGCAGCTCCTAAGTTTGCTTCGTTCTTTGACCACTCTTGCCTGGCTCTCTGCAAGTGACGACTGTACTGCCCGTCACTCAGAATAATGAAACACTCGATCTCTTCCTCAGCCCGAGTCAGATCAGCTTAACTTCACAAGAAAGGCAAGAGTTAGTAAGCACCTCAGACAACTATGAAAATCTCCTTTGTTTCATGGTCAAAATGGCACGATATTTTCAGCTAGATTTTGCACAAAAAATTAACAAGGAGATCAGGCTTTAAAAAGGACTTCTGTTCATTTCCACTTTCCTGGAAGATGTAAACTGTTTAAAACAAATCAGGTTTCAACAAGGCTGTAAACAACCTTACAGCTAAAATATAGAAGGACGTAGTAAGCATAGTAAGAATTATGATTGTTAGACTATCTTTAGCAATACCTTTCCTCTGCATTGAAACAGACCTTATATAAAAGAAATAACTGTAGAAAAATCGGTCAAATGAGGTAAGAAAAAGAGTAAGATTAAGGACTAACTTTACAGAATGTGTGTATAGTGAAGCAATTAAAATTTTGAAAGAATGTATTCACCATAATGTACGAAAGTGTGAAAGCGTATTCAAAACTTTATCTAGAAAAAAAAATTGAAAAGTTATTTTTTAAATAGCAAAGTGTAATTTAGGCTGTTGAATTCCGACACAATGGTTCTTTCTACCAATTCCTTTCTGTCTAGATAGTTGAAGGGTGTTTTTCTGCTGATGAACTGGCTAGGAAAAATACCATAATGTTATGTACACTTTTTACAACCTATATGTTTGCTTTCATTTCGTGCTTCACCCACCATTGTTGTGAAACAGCAAAATGAGATGAGATGACAAAGTAGCTTGGAAGACTACTACAGGACAGGAAAGGAGAAGGAACGAGTATATTACACCTATTTTTGTTTTGTGCTGATGCCAATCACTGCAGCATCTCTGTGTGAACTGCTGTTTCTTTTACTGTAAATACACTTTCTTGAAAGTGATCTAGAAATTCTAATTAAATGGGAGTTTTCCCTCATAGTGAGCATAAATATAAACACCTGCAAAATAAGCAGATGAAACTCATAATGAAGCCATTTTGGATTTCAGTCAGAAACAGGCTTTATCCTTCAATACTGCTATTCCTTTTCATAATTTATCATCTCGGTTTTATTTCGCTGCTTTTCTAAAGAGACTATTGATTCAATTGATTCTATTGGCTATTTCATGTCAACCTGTGTTTAGATGATACGGGATGGGTATGTCAGAGTTAATTTCATTTTCCGCACACTTACTTCACAGCTTAGCAGCAGCAAGGGAAAAGAACAGACATCGCTACAAAAAAAGAATCATTCTGATTTTGGGCCTCATTTTCTTCCCTTGAAGAACGAGATTTTTTCATTACAATATATTATTTCTACCTTTGTGAGCTTTTGTCGTAGTCTTACTTCTGTCTATTAAAGGCGTTTAATATTTTTATCGTATTTCTGATATGATTTCACTGATACCACTGTAATTTCTGAAAAATATAAAAATTAGTGAATCAAGTAATGAAATTAGATGTTTATATTTTTTCTTTTTAGGTTATACATTTACCTAATACACATTGAAGCGCTATATAATTCAATGTGGGAATCAGATAGAACACCACCAAATAAGAAGACTCATTTTTCTTTTTAATATACCAATGTTTGTTTATACAAGTGATTATTTTCCTCCTCTTTCCTCTGCTATTCCTCATCCTCCTCAAACATGAATAAGGCCATGAAATAAAACAGGAAGTAAGAATGTTAGGCAGTACTGAGACTGCAGATTGGTAATAAGATTGAGTATGACTTAAAAATGAAATTTATTTTTTTACCATTTTTCTAAGAAGAAAAATCCTCTATAAAACCAGGTGAAAATAATGATATTGAGTCTTCTAGATTGTTAAAAAGATTAATCAAAAATTTTCATAAGCAGCACTATGTCCTGTTGCTATTAGACAAATGTAAATTTGAGTGAATCAGGCAGACAGCTGTACAAAGGATTGGTGGTCTTCTGGTGAATGCTTTATGACAAATACTGACTAATCAGATTCATTTTTAAAAACTGCTGTGATTTTTTTCAAAGGCAGAAATACTTAGAAATCCAAAGAAAAAAGGGAAAAAAAAAAATATCAATGATCCAAAGTACAGTGATGCACTGTCAGTAGCAAGATGAAGAAAAGCAGCAGATGCTATAAGAAACTGTGACAAACTGCCTCTGGTCCAGGTTAACTCATACAGAAATAGTTCAAAATCTACTAAAATACTTTCTATTTTAGTCCCCTGCCCTTTATGAAGCCAAATCACTTTTACCAGCAAGATGAAATAGTGTGGACAGCATAAAGACACTTAGATCTCTCATATAAGCCTCCAAACGGAGAGTTCTTTTTTGTTAAAAATTATTATTATCACTTTCAGCGAGAACTCTTGTGCTCTGATGTTCTAGAAATTGCTGAGGGAGAGCTGTCTAAATGATTTTAACTTTGACTAGAATAATGTAGACATACCAAATAATCCCAAGGCTTTTTAGAAATAATTTTAGTTAGCGTATTAGTAAAATACATATATATCTAACTTGATTTTAATTAACATATTTCAATTTCATGTAGAAAATGTTGACTTTTTAATATGTTTCATGTTCAGTTTACTTTAAGGTTGTATTTGGTAAACATCTAATTTACTCATTTGGAGTAGCTTTGTGAAGCTAAACCATCACACTTTGTCCCAAGTGTGGTTTGAATGTTGAAGTGTGGCTTTTCACTTTAAGTAAAATGAAAGGGTTAAAATAAAATAGTGTGAATGAACCAATAAGTCGGGTGTGTAAAATTAAACTCAGACAAACATGGTAAAATTATCCATGTCTTTTCATCGCGGAAAAAACATGGTTTGTATAGTGAAGTTTCTAAAGCAAGGAAGTTTAAAATTGCAAACAGTTGTTATAGATAAACAGTGGTCAAAATAATTCCCTGATCTCTGTGGCTTTAAGCCAAGTGTTTGGCTTGATCATGATTCAGTCATAAAAGAAAAAAAGATCCTAAGGCAATAAACAGCCCTATTCCCATAATGGAAAGGAAACAGAGAACACAAGTATGAGCAGTTGACTTGGATTTTTGGAAACTGTAAACACCATCAAGTAGGTAATTACAGCTATAGCCAATATGACATGAATGATGAACAAGAGAGTTTGGCTGAACACGGGGACAATGAAAAGGAATCAGAGCTAAAAGACCCCGTCAGACATGGTCCTGTACTTTTAAAGTGTGGACTAACTCTGTTAGGAAAGAACAGGTTATAAGCAGTTTGAAATATCACTCTCAAAAGTTAATTTTTATAAAACAAAAAATAAATATAAATAACATTACTAAGAACGCTTGAACAAAGGCTATGGAGAACAAAAAAACCCCATCACTTTCTATTTGCCCTGAGTGTCTTCACCAGGTAATATAGTATATTGGACACAATTCTAATGTAAATTCATTTCAAGATAACCGCAGGCACTTTTTAGCTATCTCATCTGTGACATCAGTCTGGTTAAGGGACACTCGTCCATGTTTTACCTTAAATTGCCTGCTAATTTGGGCCCAGAAAGAATATAAATTGTATAATTATTCCCTTTATATTTCACACAGTGACTAGCATCCACAGCCTAATGGAGAACAATGGCAATAGTTTCCATGCTTGAAATGTTGTTTCCTTTACCTGAAAATAGCGATTTAAGTGTAAGCAGCAGAAAGGTGAGTAAGGTCAATGGTCAGGAACAGAAGTTTTGTCACAACAGATGTAATTTTTATTAAGAAACTTTTAAAGTCAAACAAGGTACTTCCTAAATCTCTGCTGCTGATGATGTAACTGTGATTAATTGAGTTAATCCATTTTATTCTGTTTCAAGCATCTGTCATGGGGCCTCAGAGTACTGGACAGGCACTCTTTGGTGTGGAGTTCTTAAACCTAAGCAAATGAATAAATAAATAAAGCCAGCAACATGTCCTCTAGAAAACCTGTAATTAAATGTTCATGAGTTTTTCTTTGGATGCATAAACCTGGAGCACACTTGTAGATTCCTGCCATAATCCAGGCGGGTGTGACTAATTAAAATCCCTTACCATCCACTCTAAGGCACAAAAACCTACATAAAATGTCTTTTAAGACACTGCCATCATACAGTACTGCCTGTGATTTCAACCACTTGACAAAATTCATTTTAATGGAAAAGGATAGGATTACAGTGTATTCTTTATACCTTTGTAGTCTGAAACCGATGTAGCATTTTTTTAGAATGTAGTGTTAATGCTGAGAATTCCACCCTTGCTGATTGGACCAGTTTTACAGTATGTCTGACCCATGACATGGGTATAGATAACTTACAGACACTGAACAGAATTAACAATGACTAAATTCTGCCTTCCCAGTGTTAAAACACTCGAAAATATTAAATAATTCAGAAATAACTCTGTAACAGACAATAAGGTAGACTTCACATCTGTTCAGCCAAAGCCAAGGAAAGCACCATTATGATTCTGTCAGTCTGGGGTTTCTGTACTTGATTGCAATTGTGGACCCGTTAGGAACCCAAATACGCTTCTGTCACATCAGAGAGTCTGTTTCCTGCAAGTTTGGAAAGCGTAGTGTGGACAAGTTAATTCCCATTACCAGACGAATCTCAAGTCTCATCAAAGGTACTGAAGTGAAAGAGATGCTTAACTGAACATAGGTTTTGATGAAGTAATTTACTTCTTACAGGCATTTTACCAGATCAAAGTATTTAAATTCATCAGATTAAGATCACATTCTTCACAAAATCACACATTTTTGTGAAGTTAATTTTCAAAATTATGCTTCTTTCTTGACAAAATTATTGCTTAGAAGCAAAAAATATATAAATTAAGTGCACACTTTCATGCTTTATATTCAATTTAGTCTGTGTTTGGTGTTTAGATTGCACACACTCATATAAATAATGTTTAACCCAGTGATGACTAGATTAAAAATATGTTCATGAGAAGGCAAAGTAAAATCTGAAACCCCCTATTCGGTAGCATAAATCATCAGAATCTTTCTGAATCTTAGGGATTTAATTCCCAAGAAGCGTTAAATAAGAGGAAGTCTCTTATTAACTCAATCACAATTACTTATGAGAAATTTGTATGGCCAGAGTTACTATTCTGTTCTTACGATCTGAAATAAT
Source organism: Cnemophilus loriae (assembly GCA_013397755.1). NCBI lineage: Eukaryota > Metazoa > Chordata > Aves > Passeriformes > Corvidae > Cnemophilus > Cnemophilus loriae. The sequence continues at coordinate 806,839 of VZTF01002170.1, forward strand.
TGCACATAGATTTGATTAACCTGAGAGCTATGTGCTTTGATTACTATAATCCTGAAATTTGCTGATAAATTCCCTGCTAACAAAGAATCATGACTTTTTCCTTGTATTTTTGTTTACCTTGCAAGGTACTGTATAATTTTCTCATTTTTCATAGAAATCAATCTTTTAATATATGTTCTATATTTTTGTCTTCTCCCATAAGAACATTGTTGATTATTCCTGTTTTTGCCCCCCTACAGTCACAATTCTGTGAAATATTTACGGTGCAGAAGTGATGCAAAAGACCTTGGAGATGTGAGGGGTAGTGGCAAATCCTCAGTCAGCACGAAGTTTTACAGGTCTGTGAAAGGTATGTGGGACACGGGAACAGGAGTGGTGAATGTGTGCTCCCGTGAGGCTGTTTGGAATTCTGGGGTACGTTTCAGAATACCCTGTAAAATGTCAGACTTCAGACTGTGTAAACTATCATAGGTCCAGTGAAGTCAAATGGAGATTACAGCATGATCACCTTAATCTTGGCATTTTGTAGTCTGGCATGCTGCTGTAGCCTCATACAATTCTTCATATATAATTTAAAGCTTTAAAGTGCCCTTTTCCCCCTGTATTTTGACTGACAAAGAACAACTTTGTTCATTTATGCTCTTTTCTACGCTGGAATTTTCCCCGTTTCTGCTGTGTAGATAAAAACTTGTTTGTTTCTTATGCAGCAAAGCTGTGCTGTTACTTCCATTTTCTTTATGTAACACAACATTTTTTTTCTTTCTTTTTGGACTGCAAGCGAACGTGTCCACCCTCATGTCCACTCTGGCTCAGTATCTTGCTTGCTGATGGACTGTGACAAGATATAGTAATAATTTCCTCTGACATCAGATTGTACTGTGGACCTTAATGAGGATTCCTTATCAACGGTTCCAATTACCAATGCATCCTTAGCTCATTCTTCTGTGCTTGCCCATATTTCACAACACTTAGCCAGTTGTCACAACATCCTAAGGAAAACCTTTATTGATCACTCCCTTTTTAGATACATAATCTTCTTCATGGCTCTGTTTTCACAGCACAACGTGATCTATGTGATCATCCACTTTACCCCTACTTGTCTGTCTGTTACCATCTGTCTGTTACTGTCCTGTTCCCTTTTCAAACTGCAAACCGAAATAAAACTTTCAGAAACTATTATACATCAGCTGCAACTGAGGTTTTGCTGCTAAGGAAGTTCTCCTTTTCTTTTAGGGACTAAGGTGATCATTAGTGCAAGAAAATTAATAGCTTTCAGACTTTTTTTTTTTTTTTTTTGCCACGCTCTTCATTATCATAACCCATCACTCGTATCTGATGTTTAAATTGAGCCTACAAACCTACTCAAGCTGTAGTTCCAAATAGATGTGTTAGCCTCAGGGGCCGAGTCAATACAAAAACAGAAAAGTATTCCTTAGAGGAGATATCCATTCTAGTAAGAAAGGTTTTGGATGTGAATATCTCCTTCTAGGAAAAGCTAGAGGGATAATCAATTCTTACTAAAAGGGAAAAATCCTTGGAGTCCACAGCGCCTGAAAGAAACCCCATCAATTGATGCAACCGCACTGTAGATGAAAATTTTCATTAATGGCAAAGCATTATATGTCTATGAGAGCTACGGGAGGACATCTGCCCTTGCCACGAATGAGATGCCTCTCAGCTGAAACTTAACTGCTTTAACAAGACATTCAGAATGCTTTACAAGCAAGGACACCACTGCAGCAAAGGCAACATCATCTACCGCTGTAAATAGCGACATTCCTTCCTGTTATCTCCTAAAACAAGTGCCCTGTGTGTCCAGTCCAAGATGCATAAACACAATCTGGGTAACCAAGAATGCTATTTTCGCTAATCTAGAATATTTCTTCAAGTTCTCCCCTCTGCAGCGCTTCTACATACAATTGAAACTATGTTTTTTTCTGCATATTACTTGATGTAAACAGCTATCAACCTCTCAGATGAGAGCCGGTGTTCCTGATACCTCTGTTTCAGTAAGAAGTAGTAATTACAACATTTTAATTTGGGTGCTGAGGAGTACACTGTTTTGTTCTGCGTCTGGCCACACAGATCTGTGGCCCATTAGTAGTAATAATACGAAATACAGCCCCTATGGCATGAATTACTCAGCCACTTCAGATAAAATCGTGGACAGCATGAGAATTTGATGGTCAGAATGTGAGGCCTTCAAATTTTCTTTCTCATTTTCTCCACAGTGTCTAGACGACCTCACTCAAATGTTATTCAGGCTAGGCCTGAAGAAGAATTTAGGCACTTAAATACTATATATTAGTTCTGAAACAGAATGACTATTTGCTATCCAACACCATAAGTGCCTTGGGTTTTCACAGTGAAATTGCTATGGTTGTGTTCATAACACAAAGTTCTTGAGCAGCCTGAGCAAAAGGCAGCATTAAGGCATCCCTCTGCCTGCTTGTGTTAACCTGCTCTAGGATGCAAACTCTCACAAACGTACTTGTTTGAGAGCTACAGAAAATGCTCCGTGCTTCAGTGGATGCAGATCACATCTCCCACTTCAAGGTCATGGTTCTCCCAGGAATCTTAAGTCTTTCCCACTGCTGTTTTGGGCAGTGTAAAAAAACCCCAGTGTGTCACTGAATACAAGTCAAGGATGCCTAACCACAAGAGGAACTGCATTTCAGTTCTGGTTTCCTATTTCCATGTGCAATGTGTTTCTGGTTGTTAGGTAGATTGGACGGAATAAAAATATGCAGAAATTTGGAGCAATGGGCCATTTTAGCAGAAATTTTGCTTGTACTTTGTGCTAAAGCCTGTATTCCAAGCCCATGTATTCCATACATTAATAGTTAATATGAAGAGATATAAAGTTAACAAGATTTGTCTATTTGAAGAAATATTTCAATGCTAACTTCATATTTATTAAACTAAAATATGTTTTTCATTTTTTTCATTATATTTTATTCATAAGATCCCTTTTTGCTTTCTCAGTTTAAAAAAAGAACTGTGATTAACTGTAAAAATGATTGCTTAAACTAATTAATCATTTTCCTTATGAAATTTCCTGGGTAAATTAAGGATCTTATAATTGAAGGGTTTCCTCTTGTGTAAATGGAGTACACCGAGAGCCTTGACTGAGAAATAGATGTATTGCCCAGACACCTAGAGGTGTTTCTTTTTTATTCTTTTACTGGAATTAATACCTGGCTGGCTGGAGTGCAAGAGAACATTGTTTTTAATAAATAGAGATATATTGATATCTTCTTAGTACTACTAATTTTCTAAAAAATAAAATGTTTAGCTATTTTTTTTTATTATTCTAACAACAACATTAGCCTTGTAGTCAGTTTACATTCAGCAAACGTGAAGTATAAAGTACTATTTGCTTACCAGTATGTCAGCAAAACAAAGCTGCTATTGCAGTTGTCTTGCTCAGAGTTACACCAGTCTGGTCTTTTAACCACAAGAACGCCCATTTTTTTCTAGGCCAAGGCCAATATGTATCAAATATCTGTGTGGAAGGGAAAAGGAAGGCCATCAGAAAACCCAAGACACAGAAAGAGATAGAATGTACACGTGCAGGTATGTGTTTTTAACCATGCTGAAAAAAAATGTAAGTATTGAGACTGATAAAATGAATGAGAGAACAAAACTTGTCTGTTCCTTGAGGTCATTAGGAAACAACATTCCTTCTGAGATTCTTAATGATAAACAGGAGTGAGCAACATACTGGAAAGTATGGAAATGGATAAGAAGATTTTGGAAACAATAGGAAGAAATCAGAAGTTGAGTAATGAGATCTTGACAGGCGTAGAGTTGTAATAATGAATCCTTTGCACTGATATTTGAGACTAATTCAATCCTACCATAAGAAAAAAAAAAAATCTCATTCTTTTATTTTTACTTCTTGGAGGGTTGACTACTACTCAGAAAATTTTCTCAAAGTAGATGCTCTTTTTAGTTCTTATTTACAGCATCATCAGAAAAGCAATAGCATGGTAGTGAAACATTGTGCCTAGCAGTTCATCAGAAAAACCCGCAATTAGCACATTATTACCAATTTAGATTTTGAAGCCAAGTACTCAATTCCTGCCAAGCTACACGGCAGATAGCATAGGTTAAAAGGACTCAAGAAAATCACAGTGAACTCTGAGATATCTCTACAAACAGGGCATTTCCAAGAAGGCAAGAATATCTGCCTCCTCGGTCTATGTGAGTTTCTTCTACTCTGACTTAAGCCCAAGTTATCCAGTATCCAAGAGAGAAAAGAAAATAAAGTTATTAATTTCTGCACAGGGTACCATAATCAGACATTAGGAATAGTGTGGCCAGAAGGATTAGGGAAGTGATTCTTCGTGTGTACATAAAACTGGTTAGGCTGCACCTTGAGTGCTGTGCCCAGTTCTGGGCCCCTCCCTTTAGGAAGGATGTTGAGATGCTGGAACTTGTCCAGAGAAGGACAACAAGGCTGGGGAAGGGTCTGGAACACAAGTCATGTGAGGAGAGGCTGATGGAGCTGTGGGTGTTCAGCCTGGAGAAAAGGATGCTCAACGGAGACCTTTTCACTCTCTACAACTGCCTGAAAGGAGGGTATAGCCAGGTGGGGGTCGGTCTCTCCTCCCAGGCAACCACTGACAGGACAAGAGGACACACTCTAAAACTACACCAGGGGAGGTTTAGGCTGGATATTAGGAAGAATTTCTTCACAGAAAGGGTGATGGGGCGTTGAAATGGGTTGCCCAGGGAGGTGGTAGAATCACCGTCACTGGAGGTGTTAAATAAAGACTGGATGTGGCACTCAGTGCTATGGTCTAGTTGAACAAGGTGGTGTTAGGTCATAGGTTGGACTTGATGATCGCAAAGATCTTTTCCAACCTAGCTGATTCTCTGATTCTGTGATTCGGTAATCTATTCCTTTATCTGCAAGGAGATCCTTTATCTAGATAGTTTGTACACCAACTGAATACATAATGTGGTATTTTCTGTAGGAACCATTATGACTAAAAAACAGCTTCATCAGAATTAAGGTAATTTCCAAGGCTAAGTAATAACAGAGCTGGATAAAGCAGTCAAATTAAAACAAGAACTAATTAAAACCCTTGTCATAACACCATTTGCATTTTATGAAATTATTAAACAATTAAGAAAATTAATTTTTATTATTCACAGTCTATGGCACTTCCTTGGCCAGGGCTAAATGCAGAAACACCAGAATGCTGAGCTACCATAAGGCTCCCTTCTTAGGATGCTGAATATGAATAAGGATCAGACAGGTGTTACACAGACACACTCGAGCAATTCATGTCACAAAGACTTCAGCAAGGCCAGGATTTCTCTGACAGTCCATGTATGGTCAAAATTTTTAGTCTGTAGAGCACGAAATCCAGTGCAAGCTAGGATTAAACAAATTAACATAACTGACTGCAGCATATCACAGCAACCTTCCTGCTAGATCCTGTTCCTGCTCTCAGAAGAGCTAATTAAGTTAGGCAAAATGCGATGTTTATGAACTTGTGCAGCTCCTTCAGCTTGAGAAAGATTGAGAAATGTTTCTTACAGTAACAAAAGTGGCAAAAATAGCTGTGACTGCTACAACCTGCTTCCTTCAGAGAAAGGAGAGAGCAAGTATACAAAATCACACAGCAACTCATTTGCATTTTCTGTTCTTCCTGTCAGCAGCTTTATTTCTTTAGGTGAAATATTGAAAGGTTTATTAGAGATGTAATTTATATTAATTGGAATGTGAATTGCATTCCTATGAGTATACCAGGTTTAGGCATATTTGGTTCACTTCCCAAACTGTAAAACAGGTATATCTTACCTCGGTTTTACAGGAATTTTGAGTTTTAAATATTGGCAAATTTCTCAGCTGGAGACACAGAAATATATGGGTATTTACAGACAAATTACTTGAAAATGCATGAATGTAAAGAAGAAAAAAGCCAAACTGTTACTGAAATAGTATGAAGGAAAAACATTTACCACTCTATGTTTTTCTCTTGATCATTCTTACGATGAAAGACCAAAAAATGTTCACTGTTAAAGAAAAAGCTGTTGAAAATTTATACACAAGAGAAAAGGCCAGTCAAGATACTGTAATATAGGCTCAGCATTTTAACAGCCATTCTTTTGTTCTGTTTGCATAATATAGATTTCCACAATTTAAATGGAGAACTAGCTACAGGAGGTTACCCTTTAAGTTTACATTATGCTGAAATACTTTTTGATTCTTAGAGACTTATGTCTTTGTTAATGCTATAAGAGTCAAAACAACTTTATTAAGTGCACGGCATTATACAAGGCTGCATGCCAAAACTTGTAAAATGTCAATGCCATGTTTTTCTTGGAATCTTATAATTAATTCATCATCAGAATAGCTTTGGGGCCTTATTCTGATCCATTTTCTAAACAGTGTTACCAGGAAATTATGTTCTGTGCTTCTGTTTATTTGAAGAATATCACTGCTGAATTTACAACAAGCAAACTACTTAAAGAAAAGCCTTTGGGGGATGTAGTAAATTAAAAATGAAAACACACTCAGAGGAATATGGAATTTACAACCAGAAAAATCTCATAAAAAGGTGTACATTCAGAGGTTTATATAAATCAGATACAGCTTCTGTAAATACTTAGAGCATAATAAATAAATTACTGCTGAACTCAAAGACTAGTAGTCTACGTTACCATATCCTGCCTGACTGCTCCATCCTGCTATAATAGAAGGCTCCTAAGTGGTAAGGGAGAGAATTTTGTTTTTTAATGCAATGAAGTAATAAGAAAAGGCAGAAGCAGGCTTACCTTCAGTTAGTGAAAGAGGACTTGGCCTAAACACACTAAAGGTGATAATAGTCTTTCCAAATATTTCAAGGGCTTTGAATTCAGAGATACATTATATTTTAGTGTAGATTTACTCATAACTTCTTGATGGCAAATTTCAGCGGAGTTGCTGTCATTGTATTTGGGTAAGATATGTTTTCAAAGTGAACTCAACATTAAGGAGAAAATGTACATGAATAAGGAGAACTCAGCGGGATTACAGCAAATATGAGTCCTTGTCTTTCAACAACCTTAGAAAGGTTATTTTAGCAATCTTCTTTAAATAACAAAATTATAAATTCTGGATATTATCTTTGACTTCCAATAGCAAAATTTCTATTTGAAAAGAAGCATGCTTATAAGCAAAAGAACATAAGAAACTACGGGGGGAATTGCGGTTTTCTCTGTAATGTATTCTTGTAGAAAATCTGATTCTACTCATGAGTTTACAAGCTGCCCTGCTCCTAGCATTTAAATTAAGACTAGGAGCTGCCTTACACTTCCACAGTACTCTTGAAAAACTTGAGCTGTAGTTCTAGTCGGGACTTCAACGAAGATAACATAGTAAAGTGGTCAGCTGGAGGACAGTCAGAGCTTCAAAGGCTTCGTGGATTAAAGGAACATAACTGCTATGAGGAGAAAGAGACAACAGAGCAGCAGTAGCTCACCGGTTACACACAATTTTTATGTTTGGATGTCTCTCTCATGCATTGTAGCAATGTCTCTGAAGTGTGCTTCCTACAATTTTCCCCTCCTCTCTTCCACGCGTCTTGTGACTTCAAGTGCACAGTGTGCTTCCCATTCTCTGCTTGCTCTGCCGAACTTAAGAAGCAGCAAAAGAAAACCCTGTTGAGACTAAGGCAAATTGAAAGGATGTCAGTAGTCACTTGAATCGTCTCACACTTCTTCAGCTGAAAAAAAAAAAAGAATGGTCTGTGAAGCTCCTTCAGATGACAATCAGCAAGCAGTAGACTCTAAATCTGACACCCTCTGATATGCATTAAAACATCTGAAGGAAAAGACTAAAAGAAGTATGGGACTGGAAGCAGCACTTTGCAAGAGCAGAAATGGGCAGCATATTGCAAGAGAGTAGCTGCAAGAGAAGGAAGGTGAGGTTTGCAGAGTTAACATAATGTCTCCAAACTTTTTACCCGAAAGTTCCTATTCCTATGCATCACTTTTGATTCCCAGCTGGCCGAAAAACATCAACATGATTTTGCTAAATCACTTTCATTACATTTCAGATCAAATGTTTCCTTCTTCTCAAAGTCATTTTGTTCAGCTAATTCTTAGCTACAAGCAGTGGGAAAAGTGTAGATTTAAGATAGTTGTTGAAATATTGACAAAGTTCTGCCGCTCCTAAATTCACAAAAAATTCCATTTAACAGGATGACTCAGAGCACTTGTAACAAATTAACATATCAAATTAGTATTTAAAAAAAGAAAACCCTTTTTATTAGGAAAATTGCAGCCAGTTCTAAATGGAGAACTTTAAAATAGATTTTCTTTAAAGTTTCTTCCAGTCCAAGACATTATATGAGCCTATTAAAATACTATTCTTTGTAAGATCCATGTGCAAAACTGTGCCTTGTTTCTCACAGCTTCAGCTTGGAGTCTCTTAGGCTTCTGGTTGTTCCTTTCCCTGAGATGCATTTGGTCCACACATGGAGGGCACTGATAAATGCAGAGCATTTTTGTGGTTAAGGAAAAATTTTTTGACAGTTGCTGACTTCAGGGCAATGGTGATGTCCGATTTACGACGTCAGTCATCTTGTTTTATGTGGACAATTCTCACTGCTGAGGGAGTCGCTGTTTTGTGTTTTTTTTCTTTTTCTTCTTCTTTTACTCTACCTCCAGGTTTGACCTTACAGTCACATTGTGCAGTCTTGGAACATCTTCTGGCAGGCCATCAAAAATTAGCCATTTCTCACCAAAATGACAAAACACCCTAACAAAAGCCCACGCAGTATCTTTTGAACACTTTTATTTCCAGGATACAAACTCGTGGAACAGGAAATTATTTACATCAACAAATCTTTCAGGGCCAAGTCCTAAGCTACTAAACCCATGCTTGTGGGATGCTCCAAACTCTGTGGACATAGTTTACAACTGTATATTTTGGTTTATTCAGAAGATTTCAATAGTTTCTCTCTCTCTTATGCCACACATTAGATAAGTACTTGAAATAATGTCATAGCTCAGGCACCTGCTAGTGGTGAGGTGAAGAAAGAGTTGGACTAGGCTAAGGAGCCACATTAGATTATCAGAATAGTGCTTTCATAACGGGGAATACAGAGAGTTCTTCAACTTGAATTAATTCCTGAGTGTGAGAAAATGTTACTGAAGGTAATCCTCTTCCAGCTACCCTACAGTTAAGATGAAAGATCATTTGGAGACTGATGCCCAGAGAATTCTGTGTCGACTTTTTTTGAATTCCATGGGAATAGAACATAATCTGTAAACAAATTAACAAAAGCAAATATCAGCCATAGGGAGTATTACATACCTAAGTGGAAAATGCTAGGCAGTTTTTCTCCAAGTAAATAAAGCTTTCTAAATCTTATAACAGATTTGTTATTTTAATTTGATATTCTTTCTTTTGAGGATTCTGTGACCTTGCAACTTTATATACAAAGTGGATAAACTAGAAGACCATAACCAGATTGAACAGGAAACAATACAATCTGACCACTCTACTGCAGTTAATACATCTTAAAATGTATGTATTTTTGGATGCAGAATTACAGATCTCAAGGAAGGAACAGTACCAAGAAAAACTAGGAAGACCATGAGCAAATTTTTTGCCAAAGAACCTTTCTAGAAACCCTTGCCAGAAACATTAAAATTGTGTGTAACTGGTGAGCTACTGCTGCTCTGTTGTCTCTTTCTCTAGAATTATGTACGTATAAGTGAAATAACAGCGGAATCAGTTACTCTGTGAATTTTTCAGATTCTAAATTGTTTGGAAAATATTAAAATTATAGGGATAGTGTAACATCCAGCTAGTCTGTCCATACTGTTTGACATTATAGGAAACTTTCAACATTGTGAACTGTAGTTCAAAGCACATCCTCAGAGCTGGTCATGTAATAAAAAATCTTAACTTAGCAACTGCATTTGAACTATTTGTGAATTGTATGTGGTTTGACCTTGCATGTGGAATTTCAGGTTTTCTGCTCCTGCAAGGGTTGATTTCAGCAGGGTCACCTTATCAGGGGTCTTTCTAAAACACCAAAAGCCTGTGCTATCATATATACATTTCTTTCTATGAAGCTTGTCCTTCCTGCAACCACTTCTGGTTCTACCTGATAGTTGACTGAAGAATACAGATTATTTTCCAACTTTAAGCTACGTATCCTTTATATACTGAAAAATTTTTAAGTTCTTGCTAAAGATTGCAACATCTTCTACTATAACCTTAAGTGCATTATGCCTGAAAAACTAATTCACTCCTGAAGCAAACAGTTGAAACTACAAAACAAAATCTAGTTTGTGGTTTAAGTGGAAAGTTAATAGGCTTAGCTTTGCTTCGGAAGAAGATATTTTTTAGATTAATTTTATTTCCATAGTGATGTTGAGAACACGATGCCGTTCTATCCGTTATCAGCTATTGGATCTAATTGGATCTAATTTAAAAAAAACCCAAACAAAACAGCAATGAAATAGAAGAAGAAAACAACGAGAAAACACATCTTCAAGGTATTCCTTCCCCAAACTTTTACTAGTTTATTTCTCTCTGATGGCTCTGAAGGCACAGTTCTCTCACTCTTTGCATAAAACCTGCCTAAGATGCTAAGGTGGGATAACAGAGAGAGTTTTATCGTGCTGCTAAATCTGTTCCATGCTGTAGGGAAATGTGTGAGTGCACAATTAACTTTAAGCAAGACAGAAAATTCATCTAAGTCTTGTCATGTTAAAAGAGGGTATTTTAGAAAAGAATACCCTTGTAAAGAATTGCTATCAATTTCGGATGTGACCCTGCGACCCTAATATTTTCCAGATATACAAGAAAAACACCGTGCTGTGAGGAAGCATCTTTGTGCAGCACTGATGAGAAAACTGCTGCGTCCATTTCCTCTGCCTGCACTTCAGAAAGAGCAAAAGAAAACTGAAGAGCTTTCAGAAGCATGCTTCAGCAATGAGCTGAACTCTGAAAATCATGTTTGTCCTCAAGTTAATAGGACACGTCTTCCATAAAGCCCTGTTTAGGAAGATCTTTCAATCTAGCAAAGTAGATCATGAGCTAACAATAAGATATGGAATCTAAGAAAATGCAGTCTAAAACTGGAATCAGAGCCCTAGATTTAGATAATTCTAACTTGAATTTAATGAATTCTAAGAGAATTTCAAAATTCCATTGCATGGAATGCTTCATCAGAAAACGTGAAGTTTAACAGTTGGGGCATTTTGTTCAACCTGTTCGTTCCTTTATTTCTTGTGTTTTAAAATAAAGCTATTTTAACGTGTCAAAATTACTTTTAGGCACCCAGCAGTGCACCACATAGAAAAATCGTAAGACAAAAAAATATTCTGGGATGTTTATGCACAATATGAAGCTCTGATATCGAAATCAATATAACAGTATGTTTGCTGAATACAACTTCCTCCATTCAATTAAGCACTTCTTTATAATCACAGAACTGGGATTCACAAGTTGGGAAAATAAGCCAAGAAATTCTTAAGCCTGTTTATAAAACAGGTCAAAAAGGGTAATATTCGAAAGTGCCTTTTGTTGTGAAATGCTCAATCTTTAAATTCAAGGCTTTTCTAGCAATTTCTTATTTTCCAAATTTAAAACTTTGCTTGTTATGAGGAGTTAGTTATAAGGAACAGGAATATATATGAACAATGTATGAGAAGGAAGTCCTAAATATGAGCTACTTACACTTTTGATCTCTTTTGATCTCTTTCTAGCAGAAATTGAAATTTATATTATTCTCTTTAAACCTATTTCATAACTGAATCTCTTAAACAGAGAATATTTTACCATTGGCTTATGAGACTTGTTTTGGCTCAGTGTTCTACACAGCTACATTGCATATTGGGTTTGTCACCAACAGGATACTCCTTCAATGGTAAAAAAAGTCATGTATTAAGATTTGGCTTCGTAAATTCATATGAGTGTATTGAAAGAGTTAAAAATTACTGTAATTACAGGAAAATAGCAGAGCAGAGTAAGGGAAAATAAATGGTATATTATGCATTATTAAAAACTGAAAATATGAATCTTGAAAGTTATTGTTTAAACTTAGTAGTGGCTTTTGGTGGCAAGCTGTTTTAGGTAAAATCAGCCGCCAATCTTTCTGAAATACAATTTCTATTTAAAATCCACAGTAAACTATTCCTTTGATTGGGTAAATATTATAAATAACTTCAAGGGACTTTTGGATTCCATGAGGTGTAAAGTAATATAGGAAACTAAAAGTATTATTGATGTGAATAGTTTCATGTCCTCAAATATAGTAAAATTCTGAAAACAACAGCTTTGCCCACAAATAATGTAGGGGCTTAAAATAAAATGGATATTTTCTCTTAGTCATATGCAGCATTTTCAATCAATTACAACAAAAAACAATGAACTTCTAAAAAATAAATAATTTGTTTACTGTCTGTAAGTATATGCTTTTTCTTCCTGCCATATATCACTTTTCCCCTACGTATGCTGTTATTTTTCAATAAATCTCGTTTTCATATTGCATACCTCATATAATGCTAAAAAAGCTGTACCTTTAGAAAACATCACCACAAAATCTCTTGACTTTTAGTCGATGCATAAAAATGAGATGTTTCCTGAAAACACTTTTTGTTGTAGATACCCATTTTGAATGTTATCAATTTATATGATATACAATGCTGCAATGAAAAGGAAAGACTCTTTAGTGTGTGTTTCTTAGGTATCAGTTAAAGTTTATGCAGACCTGTCAGAAAAGCTACACAGAATTTCAGACATCAAGGTAATCCCACTGGATTCATCAGAAACTTTCAGTGAGAAACCAGATCTATTAATTTTTAACTTCTAGCTGTAATAACTAATTATTTTTTTTAGTGCTGACATTAATGAGTTCTAACTCACAAAGATTTTTCTAATTTTTCTTTCTAATTCTTCTTTCTAATTCTCAAGTCAGAATCACAGAAATGGCAGCAAATAATAAATAATTAAATTGCAAAAGCAGGGACCAGATATTACTGAAATATTCTGAGGATGCTTCTTAGCCCTAAATTGTGTAAAATCTATTTCAAACTGTCAAAAAATGTATTTGTTTTCACCACAGTTCACAGTTATGTGAATCCCAGGGATGTGAACAAATTTTCTTTGCTGAGCATGCAAGTTTTAGATGACTGAAGGCTGCTTAACATGTTAAGTAATTTTTCACTCCAGCATACAAGCCTTTATTAACCAAAAGCCTGGGGGCTTCACACTGTCACAAGAAAAGATGTTAAATACAGAACTAAACATTATCAGTTATGGGATAAGTTCATGCACAATATCCAGAGGCCGATGTCAGCTTTCAGACTGAAGGAAATTTATACTGAAGATTGAAAAGTAACTTGTTAATTTAGACTTTTTTTCCCCTCTAGTATTCAAATACAGAAAGCAGTTGTCAAATACAACTTAAAAAACCCAGTGCATTAAACCTTTCAGGCTTGTAATCTTAATTCCCTAATTACCTGCACTGGAATTGTCAGCAGTATAAGATGTGTAGCATCCCACACTAGTTTGTACATATTGTTCCTGTTCCAAGTTGGATGGTAATTTGTCTCCAGTCCTGGAAAAGGCTAAGCAGGCATGCTGTGCTGCTGTTCTAGTGAACATCGTTGAGGCTGTGATGGGAGCCACATGCTGATGGAAGGCAAATCCAGTGCAGAGGTCTGCTGTGGGGGAAAAATATTTAGCTCAGGATGGTTGGATTTGTTTTTTAAGGATGGGTAATTATCTGGCAATCATTGAGCTACATACCCAGGATCAGGATTAGGTATGAAAAGGATACACCAAAATAGCAGAGGCAAAAAACTTATTGAAATCAATAAACTGCTAAAAATATTTAAACCCACTTCTATAATACCACAATATTCCAGTTACACATGTTCAGGTAGCGATGTGGCCAACCTTGGCTCTTGCAAGCACACTTACCAGCTTTTCTGGGAGTCTCCCATTTGCACACACCTGGTGCTGGAAGCGTGGGCACTCCAGCTCTGGGTGTACATGTGCAGCTTTCTGAAGTCTGCTGGTTGTGCCCTGCTGAGAAAGCATCTCTGGAGTTCCCCACCATGGACGTCTGCACGTGGGACATGGGGTGAAATAGAAACAAGGGCTTGTGAGCTCGTGCAGGAAATCCAATCAAACTACAGGAGCAGCAAAATCTCTGACAGATTAAAGTATTATTTAACGTCTTATGGAAAAAAAAAATGCACTGGTAGCACTCTACCAGTGCCTTGCACCTTGAGGTTTTGTTATTTGCTGTTTTGAAATTAGCACTCTAAAGTTTAATTGTCTAACAAAATCTCTCTAGTCACACTTGAAACAGTAACTACACTGACGTATGGTCTGCTGTAGCTCAATTTATTTTAACTGCTGGAGCATCCTTTCTCTTTGTCTGACTATACCTCAGTTTTTCTTTATGGAAGGAAAATGAATCTGATTTTAGCATATCAAATGAGACAAAATATTTTTTTTTGGAATCTGTCCTCCAGCTGTCTGGTTTTAGATCATGAGATGAAGGATCAATATTCTTTGTTTTCCTGATGATTCAATTGAAACATAATGTATGAGTCATGGAAGGTGTTCTATTAAATAAGTGCCCCAAGGTTAAGCACATAGATCAGATCTTTGGAGGTTTTTGTTACTGTGTTTGCGATATAAACACGGTTTAATAAAGCTCATTTTAATTGATATATTTTCTCTGTAATTATTCCTTCCAGTCATAGGACAGGCAGCTTACCCTCAGATAGTGTCACACACTGGTATTAAAATAAAATGTTTTACCGACCACATAAATTAATTAGTAGCAACAAAAGCTATAGCCTATCTAGACTAAATGGCATTAGGTGTAATTACGAGTAAACAAAGCTTGTCTCCAAATTCTTTGAGCCTATGTACAGTTAGATTACAGCAACTCTATTGGGCAGTAACCTATTTGCCTAGTAACTGTGACACATACGAGCACTATAACTACACTGATTAATTTTCCTTACAGACTCCGTGGTAGGTTAATTAAATGATCCATTCTAAATAATGACAGTCTTTTACAAGTAGCCCTGCAGGAACTGAGCTGGTACTTCAAAAGGCATGAGCCAAAGAGAAAATAATGAAGGTGAACCATGGAAAATCCTCTAGAAAATATATATTAATAGAGAGGATACATAGAAACTCAATTTTTAAAATGCCATGTTAATAAGTATTTGACACTGTTGTTTACTGAAATAGTGTCTCATGCAGTCAAACAACTACTGAAACATTAAGATCATCTAAAATATACCTGATATTCCATAGCAAACCATCAAAAAGTTGTGGCATTGCAACATCTCACTAAATAACTGTCTGCAATTGGTGAATTCATTAATGAACTTGCTTTAAACAAGTTGCCCAAAGAAGATACCCAAACTCATTTCGATGCACCTCCCTTGAAAGGTGACTGCAGACTATAATGCAAACACTCCTGCCTGTGAACTGCTCTACAGCTCTCTTCTCTAACATTTGGCCCTGCAGAACTCAGAGGCTCTTGATTTGCAAATAAGATTGGAAAAGCACTTCATTTCATCAAAATCGCAGAGAACTGCCTCAGCTAAAAGTCATTTAGAATAATATACAAGAGATAGATCAATATTGACAAATATTCTGCTGCTGGAGATAAAACATATAATGGTAGACATTTTAGCTAATAGGAAACAGAGTAAAGAGAAAAAAATCTGATACCTCATTTGAGACCATTGTTGTAAAAAAGTCAAGAGAAGGAGAGAAGGATCAGGTTTTAGTAAATTCTTATTTAATGCCAAATAAGTGTGCATAAGAAAAAAAAAATGAAGAAAGAAAAGAGACAGCTCTTTAGACAATGGTGAATCCAAATGAATGAATTAGAGGTCAATAATGGAACCATGTTCTCTTCAGGACATACATGAAAGGTACCAAATGTTTTTTTCTGTGATTTCTATTGTCTTATGATGTTGGTAATAAGGATAACTGAAAGTACAAAGGAGCACTTCACACTAATTAAAATACTTCAATAGGTTGCAGGGAATTAGGTTGTTAGTCCTGCATCTCTTGCTCATTATGAAAGGTATTTTTCAGATGATTTGTCAAGTGTGAGAAGACAGAACCACGCTTGCTGAGGGTTGTGGAAACTTCATGCAGCCCCCACCAGAACATTCAAGATTCCTGCTTTGCACTTATTTTTCCTGCAATGTGGAGTGTCTGCGACATTATTATGAGGTAGACCAGATGTAGAGGCAAGGGCATGCACTTCATGACATCCAGCCTTCATCCATCCACAGCTTTATTCTCATGATTTATGTGGGTGAAGTAAATTTCAACTTTATTCAGTAAATTTTTTATTCAACCTGAATAAAACCACCTGCCCAAATTTGTACACATCTGGCTGACCATGGAAAGCATCTATCAAAGTTCGGTAGATTCTTCCACTTGCAGCTGAGGAGTCCTACTGCCCAAGGATTGACCTCTGAATATCACTGAATTGTTATCTAAAATGTGGACAATTCTAAGCCACAGTTCCTTACAAAAACTCTTGTGCTTGTCAGTGGTTTTGGTATACTAGGAAATTTAAAAACATCAACTGGATCATCCTCTGAAAAATCTCAGATGTAGAAAAGTCTAATTAAGGAAGCCCAATTCTATTTATGCTTTGAAAATTTTTGAATATAGGAGCTGATACTGGAGACAGCAGTATGGAAGATGAAGACAAAACTTTTAAAATATGAAAACTTGTTTCTCCAAGAGCTGAGATATTATCAATGCCTCTGTGAGTTCACCTAATATAATTCCATGAGAGCTAAGCCAGCTTTCTTCAGACAAATTTTATCTAGAACTTCTGCTATTACAAGATATTTAGCTTCAGCGGATGGGGATAATATGGAGTATACAAAGTAGCAGAATATTACACACCTAAGTGTGTAGGAGGAAATGGATTTGGTTTCTAAGTGTTTAAATATTTTGGGTTGGTGTTGTTTTGTTCGTGGCTACAACAACTGCGTCTACCTAAATTTTCTATCTGAAATCTCTATTTGACCCTTAGCTGATTTCTTGTTTTCCTTCTCTCTCAGATTACTAGTTACTCAGTGAAGAGTCATAAAATACTTGTTTCAGCCTAGCTCTCCTCTCACTGCTTTTTCTCTTTTAATTTTTTTAATATGTTACTAATTTAGACTCATAAATTTCCTACTGTAATTTCAGAGATGGTATGAGAGTGATTAACTCCTACTCTCGTAGGAGTAGTGAGAACCATGATATCTTCTAATTTCCACCTGAGACAAACCACCATGTTGTCTCATTTCCACCAGTGACAGTCTTCAGAGAAAAAGACAGGTAGTGTATATCCACTAATTAAAGAAATAGATAATTAAAGTAGCATTTGCTATTGTGGCACTTGGCATTTTAGGGCTATGTAAAAAATAAATAACAGGAAACGAGGTGCACTTAGTACATTAATCAGACACTTTGGGAAATACTTAGATATTGAATTTTCTCTACCCAATTACATTACTATGTTAAATGAGAAAGTGTAAGAATGGGGGAACAGGTACCAGAAAGCCTTCTATACCATTACTTGTGACATGGACTTCCACAAAAGTCATATTGTATCCTCTGGGGAAAAAAGGGTGAATAAACATCAGAATGAACTCTTTTCTTGTTTTCCCTAGCTGCAAAAGCAATGCAGACCTTTAAACCTCAGTGAAAACAGTGTATTGACTTTTATGATGCAATTTCTTTGGTCTTATGTTAGACAAAATATATATTATGTAGTCTCATCCGGAATCTAACGTTAGCTGAGTACTCTATTCTGAGGCAATTTCATCTGAGACATTGGCATCTTCACACATCTAAAACTAAATTAAGTTATTCCTGTTAGTCAAAGAGAATTTCTTTTATAAACCAAGCCTACTGAGAAACATGTCCCTTGTTAAATATTAATGTCACTCGAATTCAGACACAAAAATGTCAATGGGCTTCTCACTTTCACCAGTTTTCTATCAGTTTTCTTATTTGGACTAACTGCTGCTAATTCAATAAACTGAAGAGAAGAACAAAAGAAAGGATAATGGGATTAAAAAGTAATTCCTAATTTATGATTAGGGTCCAGTTTGATTCCCTGAGTGCTACACAAAGCTGAGCACAAAGTTAGAAAGGTGTCCCCTGTAACTGAAGGTATTTCGGTGAAATAAGTCTGCTGTGAGTAAACGGGATGATAGTCACACTCTTTCTGAACCTTCATTAGAGACCAGCATAGGTACTGACTGGCAAAGCAACCAGAGTTACAAGCACTAAAGCAAAGCCAGAAGAGAACATTTCTGACAGATCAAAACCAAAATGTGCTGCCATAGATTTTATCTGAAAAATCATTTCATCTTTCTTTTTTTTCATATGTAGAGAAAATAAATTATCTCCAATTATTTCTAATTGGGGCAATGTTGGTGCACCATCACTTTCAAATAGCACTCACCATCACAAATTACTAAACTATGAGTGTGGGGAGACCTCATCCTTTCTAAACATGATTGGCCAAAGTCATTGCAGAAAAACCAGCATGGCACTCATGCCCAAGATGAGAGGAGCTTTAGTCTGAAAGCCACATGCATGTTTTACTGCCATGGAAACCATAGAGGCACGCCTCCTTACTGTTCCATTCAGTGATTTAGAAGTTCTTCAACTAGACAAAACCTGCCAAAAATATATTCATAGCTAAAAAACCCATGTCACATTTCCTGGATGCCAGGCAGAAAGGGAAAACCTGTTTACCATCTTTGCTCTAAAGGTAACATTTATGTCTCAAAGTTTTCTATGGCAAATGTCAGCATTTAGTCTAATAATTAGGCTGTGTGTGGGAATGAAATACAGAGCCTGTGTTGCTTGAGAGATCCCAACGATGAATAATGAGCCCTTAAAACCTCTCCTGCAGGCCCAGTCTCCTGCCCTCAGTTCCACGCCCCTAATCCGCAACAGGGCTAATGAAACTGGCTTCACCAGTCAGAGCCAGAGACAGCATAAGTCATCTGCCATTTCTTACCTTGCAAAGTAGGGAGAAGACAGAAAAAGCAGCAAGAAACACAATTGCCAAAGGCACTATGGAGGCACAAGAAGAGAACAAAATGGAGTCTCTCATCTTGTTGAGACACATGAGGTGCATTGTTGAGATAAATGAGGGTCTTTCCTTCTCCCTCCTCACACCCCGTAATCCTCTGCTTCTGCTTGCACTGCAAAAAAAACCCCCATATATATTGGGTTAAGGATATAGAAAAAACAAGAAATCAAAAATTTCATATGGATTTGCAACTTTTCCCTTGACATAGTTTAAAAAATTTAAGGTGGGCTTTTTTACCTAACCCCAAATAGAAGCATATAAAATGAATAATTCCTACGAAGTCAGCAGACAGCCCTCTGAAGAGCAGAGCTTTACCTTGAATTCTATGTTTTAATTTTTAGCATTTTTATCAAAACAAAACAGTCTTCATTTTCATTCCATTTGTTTCTCTGTTATTGGAAAGATTTACATTTACCTTTCCCATGCTGAAGGTCACTAAATGATGGATTAGGCATTAAAAATAACCAGAAAGCATAGCTGAAAGACAGAAAACATATTGAAATAATGGATCTTTTTTTTGTGTTGATTTTGAGATGAGCGTTTTATATTCATGATGAGTATTTCTTAAAAAGTAAATTCAAAGTCACATCATTACACACAAAAAAGAACATTTAAATGAAATTTGTGGTACTTTGGCTAATGTACTAGGTATTTATAATTCCAGGCAAAATCATTTTTTAAATATAAGTTTAACGTGCTTACTAATCTTAGTCTCATCACTGCAGTGGTTTTAAACCACAACAGACATAGACTCTGAAAAAAAGGGGGTGGGAAAAAATGCACTGGATACAAAGATGCCAGCCAGTGCAAGACACCCTATTCCAGCCACATGGGGATGGATGTGAGGCTGTGTGTCATGGCTCTAACTCCATCCCTGAAGTCACCAGCCAAGCAGAGGGGCAGAGGTGTATATCTGGCCTTGCCCACCTACAGGAGAAAATACTGATCTACCAAATGACCCAATTCTGTTTTGCAACGTCGCTTTCAGTGCAGTGTTGGAGCTGCTTCCGGAGGCAGAGCCCTCCGCGGGATCTTTGCTTTCCGTATGTCACTCCAAATTTTCAGACCGNTTCATGGTATTTTCAAGTAAAGTTGTAAACAAGGTCTTATTCTCTTGATCATGTTCAGCACGAGAAAGATCATCCTGTTAAATCAGTAAGGCAGAAGAAATTAATCATGTTTAGAGCAAGGGCAATAGGAAAGCAGCTCACATTTTGGGTCATTATTGAAAAGGCTAGGAAGGCTCTGATTTTTCAATCAGTACCTTTACTAAACCATCAGATTTTCAGTATGTGGAGTTAGGCATATCTGCATGTAACAAAAATTTCAAATCTTATTCGGCCCTTCCTATACACACTCTATTTTAACTGCACTTTTCCTGCTCTACTGGGTCAAACCAACTATTCCTTGTGGTGCACACAAGAACAAAGGCACAGGTATGACGCAAACCGGGACTTGAGCATGTCAGATACACCTGAATCTCACAAATACCTTGTCCGTGGCAGATATCATCATCAGACAACAGCCCCTCAGCAAGAAAACTGTGCCCAGAGTGAGTCATGGTTATCACCTTCTGCTGAAACACGTTTTGGGCACAGTTACCTCAAACAGCTGCCTCACCAAAACACTGCTGGAGAATGAGAGACAAGGGAAGGGAGCAGGAAAAGGAGACATATTAAGAACAGCAACCAAATAACTTTTCATTGTTCTTAAAATATCTCAGAAATGGAGGGATAGGACAGCAGAAGCAGCAACATAAGATGAGATTTAACCCTTAGGTAGCCATCAGTGCTGATGCAGCACGGCAAGTGATGCAGCTGTGTGCATACAGTGAAGCAAATAAGAGGCAGTTGTGGCAGCGAGGGTGGCAGAGGAAAATTCTTGTAGCTCCACGAAAAGGGGCTGAAGGCTTTCTATTTGAGAAACATCTTATAAACAAGTTATCTAGTGCATAGAAAAACGTGATTCTGAATTCCTTTTCAGACAAAGAACATGTGAAAAGACATTCAGCTGTGAACAGTCACTCTGCTGCAGATCTTTAATCGCGTCACTGTAGTGTCTCAGGTTACCGAAATTATACTGCATGCCTATGCAACTCAGCACGCCTTCAGTGCTGTTTAAAAATCCCCACACCTACCTAGCACTTCAACCATACATCCTCCCAAATAAGCAAATAACTCTTAAAAAGTACCCTGTTTTCCTGGTTTTGTCTTCCAGTGATTTTTTTTCTTTCTTACTGATAATACCGTTGCACAGCTGGAGCCCATTAAATTTAACAGCAACACAGCCACTTCCAGACACCTTAGAAGTCCTCCTGCAATAAACAAACAAAAAAAATTAAAAAGACATAAAAGCACTTCCACATAATGAGATTTTAATGTGAAAAGATGAATAAACTCGCTTATTTTTGGTCTTCTGGAATTAGCCAAGCAGTGTTCATTCATGAATATTTGAATGTGATGTGATCCATCCACTGCCTCGTACATAAAAAGTTTTGTTTCAATTCCCTCTAACATCTAATGTTTGAGAGATACAAGGCATTCTACGAGTGCTTTGTTCCAATCATTTGAATTAAAACAGTGTGGGCAACTTTTTAATACCTATCCATCCTAGATAAATGTGGACTGCATTGGGGTGTCGTATATCCAAATTCATCATTAGCTGTTTAGGACTGAATAACAAGTCCCAAGAGAAGAGACACCTTTTTTTCTTTTTTTAATCTAACGTTCACATTATCGATAAGTTATGTCATATAAGTACTTCAAAAATCTGTTTTCAGCAATTTGCTGATGGTAGAATTACAGGAAAAGGAGCACTTTTTAAGTTTCTTTTTCTAAGAAAGATTTCAGGCAAGGAAAAATTTATAAACAATGGATCATTTGTGGTGTTACTATTAGTTTGTAAATTCTTGAATGTTTACTCTAGTGGGATCCTGATCTAGAAGAAGTTTTGAGGTAGAACACCTTTTGGAAAGAGACATGCCAAAAGGCTTCAAAATTCTATAACTTGTTGGTTTTTCAAATTACAGAAGGAAATAAGAAAATTGATTGACTTAGGCTTTTTAAACACAGACTATTCAAGAGCGGATAGACATGAAACAACTAAAGAAAACAAAACTCTCTCAATCATTTCTTTCTAAAGTAGGATTGTTTTCTGCTTTAACAACTACTTTTCAGAGGCATGCTGAAAGAAGAAAACTCTGCATAACTTTTCATAAGTCTCTATGAATTTCATCCCTTCTACCCATCTTCTGTCTGGTTTGGCTGGAGACAGCTTGACTTGGTCATTCAACAGTATGAAATTATGGTGCAATTATTTGCCCTTCTCCCTCCCAGTTTGTCTCACTGTCTCCAGTGAAATCTGCAATATGTTCCAGCAAGAACATCTTCATCTGCTTTCAGGACAGCATTGGCCTGTTACTCTTGCTGTCAGCCCTCACACACCCAATAACAGAAACACAAAACATCTGCAGAGTAAGTTGTGAAGGCAAATCCGACAGTTCTGTTGTTCTTCCCACATAGTTCCTTCTCTCTTTCACTCTCTGCTGATCGTAGGTTATCTAGCAACTGATTCAAATTAGAGAGTTTCAAATTTGAAAGTGATTGAAAGAGTTGATCTTGCTATTTGGACATCACTTATTATTAGGAACGCTTAACGGAGGACGGTCACGATTTTGAAAATGCAACTGAGTCATAATGCACGATAATTCTGCAAAATACCTTTACATTGCAAAGAGAGATCTGATTCTGACCAGGCAGAGAAATGACAGAGAAACTGTGGATAAACAGTTTATCTAATTTTCCACTGTTTTCTTCCTTTTGGTGTCAACAGGTTTATAGCATTTCTGGTGTTATATACCAGAGACAAAAGAGATTCATCGGAATGCCCTCAACATAGACTTTCCTAAATAGTCTTATTTCTCAGAGTTAGCTTAGGTCAAGAGGAGAAAAGGCCAAAGATCAGGAGACAGATATAAAGCTGAACTAGGAATTCTGTTACAAGTGTGGCTAAGCTTAAGTACCTCGGGTTCTAGCACTGTGCTTCTAGTAAAGAGACACAATTTTCATTTACATGAACTTGTTCATAATATTTAAAGTATGCAGTACTTCTGAAAAAATGTCAGAAAGCATGAAGGCTCAATTTAATGGTCTTATGCTATTAGATACAGTAACCACCAAAGGAAAAGGGGAAAAGAGATTAGAGTGGTTTTTTCATTATTCATATCAAATTTAGTTTTATTATTTTCCCATTTGCATTTAATATGGACATGGAATCTCGACTGAGATTTTCAAACTGCATTGACATTACAGTATCAGTAACAACTCTGAAAAAGAAGTCCTGATGCAGATAGAAGCCAAAAAACTGGATGGGATTCAAGTGCAGTTCCCAGATTCATTATGTTTTTTATGGATTGTGGCTAAATCATCATGTAAATAATATTTTAGAGTCTCTCATTTTCAATAGGCCTATGATTTTCCCATTTCTGGCATTTCAATTATTAAATCTTCCATTATTGTAATAATTTTGCTTCGATGTTGCTGAACAAGATGCTTTTGCCATCTCTGTGGCCAGTGATTTTGATTTCATATGCTAGGTAAAGTGTGGGTTCTCCCAGCTGATTTTCACTAAAAAGGAAAAACTGTAAAATTTTTAACAGTAGGAGCAAAAAATAATTAATTCTCCTTTTAAAAAGAGATTATCAATAAAAGTGAAAAAGAGGTGAAAATAAAATAACTAAATATTTTTTTCAAATTATGGACAGTGTTAAACAGGGAAATGGGTAGAGCATTATAAATAGTAGCAGAAGACTTTTTTCAGAATTTAACATACAGAATTCTTCTCCTTCAGTTATTGATCATAAATACTCTATTCCTTCTCATTTCCCTATCCAACCAAGCAGTAGTTTGTTGTCTGGACAGACATACTTTTCAAGGAAAAAATCACAAAATCCTCCATTTTTAGCAAAAAGTGAAAGAAAAAAACCTAAAATGATGCTAATAATGATGTAAGTTTTTAACAGAAACCCTGCTATTCATAACTACTCCTCCAGCTGATTAAACAACTCATTGATTAGGTGTTTCTGTTGCATGTTGCTTCATTTAAAATCCTGAAAGGTAATCCATTCTTGTTCCTCGTTCAAAGCTGAAATCACTTATCCCTCCAGATACCGCATGTAGAAGTTCTGCTTGGATATTTTAAGGTTCGTCTGAACAGCAATTAAATGCTGAGGAAAATCATACTATATTTCAAGGTCCAAAAATCTGTAAAGATTTCTAGGCCTAGAAGGGAGTCTCTAAACGACTAGGAAACAAAATATAATTCAGTCAGTAAAACTGAAATTAGAACTATAAATTCAAGCATCAGTTGAGAAAACTCTGTGCGGTATGGACCTAACACTAACCCTAACCCCCTAACCCTAACCATATGTCCTAACATGTAATCTTTACTTTTATTATGTGGTTTTTTAGAGGACTTGTGCAGTTTCTGGCATCTCCTTCTTAGAAAAACATACTGACTCTGATAAATCAAGAGAAGCTTCCACTGATAGAGCTCTGCTTCGGCAGTGACAGAAGAGAGGTCCAAACCTTCCGTCTCTCCAGCTTCTTCCCACCGACACTTCACAGTTCCTCTCTTCAGTGATGAAGGAATATTATGATTTTTCTTACCTTAGCTCTGTTAAGAGCAGGGACAGCAAGACTCCAGTCTTAAAGAACTGCAGTCCAATGACTTCTACTGACAAAATTAACACTGAATTTTTAAAATACTGTTAATTGATTGGTTATGCTTATAGCCAAACAATTACCTAATTTCAATTTTACTGATTGCTGCTCATACTTCTCATTACAGACCATGATGTTATTTGATATTAACTACCAACACACTGATTATTCCAAAATAACATTTTGCCAAGTGAAAGAGGCTAACTCAGGCATGATTTGACAAATACAAGTAGAGAAACCATAAATGCTGTAGTAATTAAAAAAAAAAAATCATTAAAAAGATGAATTACCATTTTCATTACTGTGTTTTTTTGGTGTTGTTTAAAAACTAAAATCAAGTCGTAAACTGCAAGGGATCTGCTAAAAATTCGTGATACCACAAGTGTAGCTACAGGTGATATGGGACTGGAATTGATGCTTCAGTGCTCTCACCTTCCACTGTCACCCAGATAGTGATGAAAGACAGCAGGACCAGGGAAGACACGGGAGCAGGGACAAACTAAGCATGAAAAGGTGTCATACTAAATTTGACACTTGGAGAGGCCAAGTTTATACAACTTGATGGGGTGATACTCGATATCTCAGTCACCCATACCAGAGACTGTTAGGAGCAGCCGCAGCTCCTCTGTAGCCTGCATGCCCACAGCTTTCCTGCATGTTAAAAAAAAAAGAGGAAAAAAGTGGAATGATGTTTGCCACCAGCTTTCAGTATGATATTTGTTTTTAGCTGGGACATGCTGGGCACTGGGCAAAGTACCACCAAAGAGCAGTGGGACTGGGATCCATCCTGCATAAACTAGAGACCACATGAGGAGTCTTTCAGTTTCACCTTGCCATGTGACAGGCTGTTTTATCTGACCTGTTTCGTGAGCACTCACGGCAGTGATCAAAAAATTTGCAAAAAGACCCTCCTTCAATATGAGATGCACTGTGGTAAAATTCGTAACCTATAGTCCTATAGGATCTAGGTTGATGGGCTGTAAAACCCTTTCAGCAAAAGCATGGAAGCGCAAGTTTTATTTTGGCAAAGTATTTTTGCACTTCCTAATTATGATATAATATTTTTCACTTAGATCTTGCATGGGAAGCATATTAAGTTGCCATGATAGGCTACAATTTATCATGATTGTTAAAAATGAGACATTTAAATTGTGTTAGGTCATTAATCATGGTCAGTAGTATAACAAATAAATAGAGTGTAATGCATCTTGAGAATCTATGAAGAATAATTAATTTGAATTGCCAGAAAAATAGTGCAGATGAACAATTATATAGAAAAGCAAACTAGAAACAGATAAATACCATAAACTCTATGAAATATAATTCTGAAATATTGATTGATATCAGTGTTCCCTTGACTTTGCCCAGAACATTTACAGATATATTGTTGAAAACACTCCTAATAGAAGATGTCAGTTAGAAGTAAACAGAAGTGAGCATCAGCCAAGTTTCAGGGGTGAATAAGTGGTGCTTTACCAGCAGCTATACCCCCATGAAAAAGTAGGTGAAAAAATGGCCAGCATTTACAATGAGAAAGAAAAAACAGATATCACCCTTCCAAGAATTGGGGGCCGGATGTCCAAACCCAGCACAGCTTTTATTTCAGAAAAGAATGTTGTAAATACTGTTAATCAGGTGGTTTTATGCAGTTTAGGTTGTTCTATTGACTGTTTTATAGACCGATGTTATCAGCATGAACTTGTTACACTGTAAATAAAGTCAGCCTGATAAAGATCAATACCAGAGTAATAGCTGTCAATACACGGGGAAATTATTAAAGGAAGTAGGAGGGTACTGTGAGATTCACTTTTATACAGCATGTTATAAATATAGACTTAACAGGGAAGAAAATAAAGGGGAAAATTGTAAACAGGAATCAATATGATTCCACATATTGCCAGAACTCATTCTTCAAAAAGTGTTAGGAGCTCATGGAGGGAAACATCCTGAAAGAACACAGCATCACCATGAACTGCACAAAAAACAGATAGAGGGAAATATTCAAAGTCAGTTTTGCACAGCACAGCTGTACCAACAAATATCTAAAGGAATACAAATTAAATAGTGACTCAATCTTGAGTATCTGCGAACACAAGTCAGGGCAAGATTCAGATGCCCCAAATTTCCACTGGACTTGAGAGCAAGAGAAGCCACTTGGCACCCAAGCGATGCTCTTTTGCCCTCACTTCTCTTGAAAAAAGTGCCTTGGACTGAACTGATTAAGCTGGTTGATAGTGGGAATCTTTTGGACCAGAAGAAAGTGCCACTTCACGGCCCAGACAAGAGAGTGTAATTATACAAAATGCATGTTCAGAAAAGGTAGAGCTAGAAGCGATGTGTGAAGGGACTAAGCACACAGCCCAGGCAGCCCATCCTTCTGGGACAATATGTTTCTAAGGTCCCAGAGCCCAGGCAGCAATCTCACAGGGGTCCCTTACACTAAGACTGTGACGGGTAACAAGGTTTTCAACACTTCAGTGCCATTTCAGTCCATCTCTTTCAGTCTACCTCTGTAATTTAACTACACACAAAACTGCTGATGCTAAAACCCTGGAAAGACATGTGCTTGAAATGCCAGAACCTTTGAGTACAAGGAGTAAAAAGAAATATAAACTAACTGTTTTAAAATTAAGAGCAAAACACAGTGAGCTCGGCTGCACCATCCATTCAAAATATCAGAGAGGGCAAATAGTGAGTGGACATATTTTTAGATGTTCTCATTCCTTAAGATCAGAGAACTTCACAAATTAAGGGGTTCAGCAATATTTTAGCTTTAGGATTGAGATGACATTTTTTACAAACGGGAGGGTCAGAAGTGACTATCTTTTACAGCAGAGTAAATCCTAACATTGCTTTGGATATGTGGACAATATTATAAAGGGCAGAGCAGCACCCTGCCCAGGTCTGAGAGACTTGTCCTGTGCAGCAAGTCGTGGACCTGCATTGATTAAAGCACCTTCCAGGGAGTTGATATAAGTTGATACAAGTGCTGAAAGGAATAACATGTCAGCAGACAGTAAAAAACTAAAGGTACAGCAGTGCCCTGAAAGAAATCCCTTGGTGGAAATTTGAGGAAGCATGCCCCATTATGGTATCTTCTGCGTGGACTTCACAAAAATAGGGGATAGGACTGGTTTGTGTACTTTACATCTTCTGATCCTGGCTTACTTTTTTTTCCTTTTAACCTTGTGCTAATACTTTCCAAAGATATTCAAAGCAGATGATTTTACAGATGCTCCTGACAGAGCATAGTCCAACAAATAATATGGTTTCCTGAAGCCACAAGCAGATACAGACATCTGTCATACACACGACACTTTTCCTGCAACATTTTGCCAATACTATACCTGAAATATTGATTTTTAGAAATATTCACCTATTTTCTTTCATATTTTGAAAGTGTCAGGATGCTAGCAGCTGTTAGATATTATTTTTAATATAAACTGTGTCCTTGAACTGACAGATTCATTTGATAAAAACTCTTTCATTTCACTAGCTGATTTTTGCTTCTAATGCTATGAGAATAAAATGTTGGTGAATGAAAAACAAAACCAGAAAAACTTCCAGGTGAACTATTATTTGTAAGACATTCTGAGATATTGATCTGTCTGCCTTATAAGTAATTCATGCAGCTTAGTGCTGAAGAAAGGTACAATTTTAAGAAAATGTGCTGTAGGGCAAAACCTGTAGAATAATTAAAAACTTAAAATTACTTCCTTTGACTTAACACCTTCACTTTATCTTTAAAATAGTGTTACATGAGTCAATAGTATAAAAACAAGAGATTTATACATAAAATTAGAAACAGGGGTTATTTTGCATTAGAATTAGAACTGTGATAATTTCTCTTTATAAGCTGATCGATACTCTGCCTCTACCTTTGACTTTCATATACAGCAGATCATTTAAAATAAGTAGACATAAAAGTAATAATGTGAAGACTGGTCAGTTTAAAAGTTCAAACACATCCGTGCTTAGAAAGTGAGGACTCAGTTATTACTCTCATGAAATATGAGATTTTTCTTTAAGCGTGACGTAGTCTGTTAAATGTCTCCCTTTTTATGTTACCAGCCATTCAAATTGTTGTGTTGGATTCAAATATATTTGCAATGTCATAATCGTGGACAGGAGGAGTGGAGCGGTCGAAGAGGAAGATTGATGGGAAATTACCTTACTAAGCTTTACGGATTGCTTAATGTCAGGAAAAAAAATGAGTTAGAAGCCAAAGATCTGATAAAAATTTGTCTAATTTGTGGTTCAGCCCTGCACTTGACATTTACTTGGTTTTACCAGTTCCTTAATCCTTCTGGTCTCCAGTCAAAATATCTTTTAATTAAAAAACTATAAATGTGCCCCCTTGGCCATCTCTTAAATCTACAATCCTCTTAGACTTCCCCTTAAAAGCCTAATCCCCTTAGGTCCTTAGAGAAAAATGCTGTCTGGGAGAGCTTGTGGTGCAAGCCTAGCAGAGCCGAGCTGCCTGGATGGACTCTGTGCCAGGGAGAACCAGAGCTGGAACCTTCTGATCCTCCCTCACCCAGGGCCAGCTCAGGGAATCTGAAGGTGGTCCATAATTCAGGAACAGCAGAAAGGGGCAGGCAGATGTCTTTCTGTGGCTGACTTGTGTATGATACCACTGCTCTCTGCTCAGCACCCCACTGAAGCCAATGGCAGCTCCCTCCTGCTGTAGTGGCATCTAGATCTCACCCAAGATGTTTCCAGAAGCCTGGGAAGAGTGATATTGCTGCTTCTTTGTGCAGCACAAACAGTTCCTCTCCACCACCCAGCCTGGGCCCTAGTGCAATTATTAAACATAATTATGCATCTCAGGCAGGAGAGAAGGATGAGCTGATAAACTTCTGGTGTATCAAACAATGAATCTTTCTAGTACCACGTTTTTAGTAACAATCATACCAGCTAGATCCTTCACACAGACCAACCTATAAATCTCCAATAGCTGAGTCTTTGGATTTCAATTTTCATCACAAACTTTCAGTATCAGTAGGATATAAAAACAGCCACATTGTTGTTCAAAAGAACTGAGACAAAAAATAGTATCAATCACATATGCAAGAAAAAAACTGGATTTTCCGAAAAAGTTTTTTTTTCTGTCTTTGAAGAATACATATTTTTACTTAACAGGGAGGAAAAAAAAAAAAAAAAAAAGGGTTTATACTGTGCCAAAGAATTGTTCTTTTGCAAAATTAAAAATCAAGATTACCAGCCAACCATATTTCTCAAACATGACATGTTCTCTACACCATATGCTCTGAAGAGAGATTCATTTAATTGTTTGGAACAAGGCCATATAGTTGTCAAATTCCAGAACACCACCCAAAGTCATGTAATACGTTTCGTCAAGGTGTATGGCACTGCACTATGCTGTTTTCCATAGCTGAATTACATTCCTCCTACATCTCAGGCTAGTAATTACCTAATCTCAGGAATCGATGAGAGCCAGACCAGTGCTTCAGTGCTGAAAAAAATGACAACACAGAATAAGGTCCTTAAATCATCCACATTAAATATCGAGAATTATTAAGACGGTTGTTCACAATGGCCAGCCTGCTGGGACACCAAAGCCAGCCAGAGTAAGGGAAATTATCTTTCAAAAGGTAATAACTAAATTGTGTGTTGTAGAACGCAAATAATTTCCTTGAGAAGGAGCAATCTGCATCCAAGCAGGGTGCCTGATATCCAAAACTGGACAACCACATCTGAGCAAATCACCAGCCCAACAGAGCAAAAATGTCTTTGCACTCTCAGAAGCACTCTAACCTGACCTACTTGCTCCCAAGTATCGGGTACATTTAGGACACGCCAGCAGGCACCTAAACACTGGCCAAAGATGCCTGAAGGAGCTTTAGCTTTTAAATATTGACAGACCAAGCACATTTAATGGGACAAAATACAAGGCAGTGACCTCTGTGGAAAAGCAGTTCACCTTTTACATAGCAATCTAGGGCTTGCTGTCATGGTCATAGGTGCTAGGATAAATGTATGAGGGGTGGAAAAAGGTCTGTGTTTATTTTACCCAGGCTGCTGGCCAGATAATGCAGTGTCTGCCTGAAACCAGAACTTTCCCAGCCTCTTTCAAGGGCTTACCACATTTTTTTTTTTTTTCTATTCTCACAATAAAAATAAAATAACTATAAATTATGTATTATATAAATCTTCAACCAAATTTACGCTCATCATTCCTTTGTCTTGTTACCTTAGATAATAACATTATTTGGATACAGGGATGCAGTTTAAGGAAAATAATAGTACTTTAATAGCCTAGTAGCAATTCCTAGCAGTCATGCTGCTTTTATCAAGGAATATAATATACTAAGTTTTGTTCTGAGCTAGGCTGAAGTGAGATGTATTTCAGTTCTAGACTTCTCTATATGTATTCAGGGACATTGGTGTCCTTTTGAAATTTAGCAATATATGTACTAAGTTAATTTACTTTAGCTTTAATGTGCCAGCACTAGATGCTAATGAAAAAGTTCTGAAAAGAAACCCAGGAGTCTTTCTAAATATGTGTTTCTGCAAATCAACATACTGGTATTTACTGATATTTTATTGAAAGAAAAGCTCAGGATTTAACTATGTACCTTACATAATTGCTACATGATTCTGCTGCTTTTATCGAATCTCTATTTATGTTGTAAAAAGTTTACACGTAAACACATCAGAGGGTATATTTTCTCTGCCTAAATGACCTTCTGTGAATTACAGACCAGTACCATTCTTCTTTTCTCTGCTCATTGTATGAAAGCTTTTAAAAGCATTATAAATCATTAAAAGCTAATGGCTCCCATCTAGCTTTTCACCTCCAACACAGCTCTAAAAAGGGAAATTACATTGTACTTTCTACTTATGATTGTCAGTTGAGACGCTTTAGTCTCTCTTTGTACCTTGCATGTACTTCCAATAATTGCAACATCCAGCTTTCGCTGCATTCAGTATTTCTAGATATAATACCTACATATTTGTTTTTATCTTAAAAATATATGATCTTGAATGCTCACGATATTATAAAAATTAATTTCTTCACTGTACTCAGTATATCTCAAACTTGAGAATTCTCAGAAGGCAAGTTTCACTTGTAGGAACTGTGGGTCATTGTTTCACAGCTATAAGATTGGCTCTTTATAAGTGTAGAAAAAGGGAATGATGAGGGCTAAGACAAGGAGAAGCTTTGCATTAAACAACACTGAAAAGTTAACATTCCTTTACTGTCATAAAAGACAGTCCCTCTGCTCTTGACTCCTTGCCAACCCTGTACATAAAGTCACAGATTGATGCCAAGTAAATTACAGGTTTTCTAAGGGACAGCATTCCCTTGAGTGTTTTCACAGTTCCAAAAGGCTTCCAAAGGGTAGCTTTTCCTAGACATGTTGGTACTCTCAAGTACACAAACATAAAAAAATGCTAGATTATACGTACTTCTCTACATATACAGGAAACTTAGAAATGAAAGTGTCAGTCACACTGCTCGTTTACATTTGTATTCGCATTTATACATATTCAACGGCATAATCAACCCTAACACATTATTTTTCACTATATTAAGTAACTCTCTTCCATGCTACAGCAATATAGAATTCTGTTCTTTGTCCAAGAACCACGCTTTTTATAGTCAATTGTTGGAGAAATTCTATATCAAGCACATCATTTGTGCTAATTCATTTACAATGACGACACTGAGAGAGAAGAGGAAGTTGGAAGATAGAGGGGCATCTTCAGCTGCCTATCAGCACAACCATATTTCTCTTTGGCATCACTAGTACTTTGATCACATGTAGGGATTTGTTTAGACTCAGACCTGAAGACAGAGAAAAACATTTTTGGCAGATATAATGTCTCTCTTTTAGAGAGAAGGCAGTTATTACATATGGCTGGCTATAGGACCTATGTTATTATGTTGCTGTGGCTTAGATAAAATTAGCTATATTTGCATTAGAATGATCTGGATGAACACCTCTGTATTATCTGGGGCTAAGAGATGTCAATTGCCATGACCTTCATAAACTGCAGTGGTTTTGGATGTTGCAAAGTCCAAATTATCTCCTTCTCTCTCACTGTCCCAGAAATGCTCTTATTGAAACATTATTCCTAGGACAAAATACATTATAAATACGAGCACATTTATCACTTAACATTATATGTCTTAAATATGGATTCTAAAGGAACTGAAATACCCTGGAAGTTTTCATGTGAAGCTCTCTCTGTAGGGGTCTCTGCTAGGAGGTTCTCGCATGCATTAAAATATTCCCCTTTAAGGTCTTTGGGCTGGGAAACACAGCATCTAATGCACAAAGAGTGTCTGGGACTGTGAATAGTATCACAAACTGACAAAAATATATAACAACTAGAATGGCCCACTCTGTGCAAGAAGAATTACAATTCCCTTTGTCTAAGGCTAGACATAGGTATGTTCACAGCAGCACCTCATGGTAGACAGGAGCCTCTTAATTCCCTTTTATGTTCCAAGTCCCCAGAAAACACATATGCTGGTAATTTGAAATGGTTCAAGGATTAGAAGGTACTACAGAGGAAGTAAAAGGAAGAGATCTTAATTTACACATCTTAGGTAAAAAGAGATTAAGGGGATATAAAACTATATAAAATATCTTCAAGGAGCCAAGGAAATAATATCAAGGCAGGAAAAAAATAAGTATGTTACCTGAGAAAGGTTAATAAATATACTATCCCAAAACTATTATGTTTTGGGTAGAGAGCAGAAAACAATGGCTAAATGAGATAGATGAATGTAATTCTCAAGTAGAGAAGACAAGACAGGTGTCTACACCAAAACCATAAGAAAAGAGAAGAATGCAAAAAGACTGCTTGCAACTCCTCAATAAAAATAAAATTGATATTAATACTGAGTTTCTATTCTGTTAAGATGTTTAGGGTCAGGACCTTCTGGACCTAAGAAAGCTTTTGTGGCTTGCTGAGAGATTGCTTTCCTTTATGTGAGGTATGCAGAAGCCACAAGTGCCAACTGTTAGTTTTAATAATGTTTTGCAATATCTTAAAGTTCATGTATGTGAATATTTGGCAGGCTATTTCGCTGTTTCACCTTTCTGAGCAAAAGGTGGAAAAAACTGTCCAAGCACTTTAGAAGGAGATGCAAAACTGAAATAAAATTAGAAATGAAAAATCAAGATAATTTCTCATTCAAATTTATGATAACTGAGCATGTTAGAAGATGGTATTTTGTGGAAGATACTCTGTAGAAATGTGGTAGGAAGCTGTCTGCATCACAACTGAATACAGAGAGGACATGAAACATGTAGGAAACTCAAAAAGACTGAACCTATTTCATTAAAAACTGGGTCATATATGAAATCACAGTTATTCTCATTTGTTTCTGTTATGTACTGAGACTCTATGTAAACTCTCTGAAGCCCGTTTTCTTTAATCTAAAAACTTCTAACCCACTTAAAAAAAATTAAGGACCTGTATTATATTGATCTTTCTGTTTAGTTCCGTGTTTTTAATAATACATCACACAAGTGGCAACACTTTCATGATATGTTGGTGTCATACATCATAACTAGCACCACTGCTCTAGTGATGTATTATCCACACAGTGGCACGAACCAGAAAGATAAATGCTGGTCTGTGGACAGCAACACACACCTCTTGTGAAATAGCTATAAAGACAGATTAATTTATATGCATGCTACAATCCAGAAATAAACAAAATTTCTACCTGATACAGACTGCATACTACTTTTGGAAGGATGTATTTACATTTACACAAAAGAAGAAGCTAGAAAGCCATATATTTGCTTTTGAGTTAAACATTCTGCAATTAAATCTTGATTTTCTGACTGAAAGGAGCTCCAGCAAGAGGGTAAACACTGAGCACCCTTCCCTCACGGACAGGAGAAGCTCAAGGATGGATCATTTCACTTAGTTTTCAGTGTCTCAGCCTATTTTCAAGAATCAATCCCTTATGCTTATATGTTTTCAGGATCATCACATCCATGATATCCACCAAAGTCCCTCTCTGCCAGCTTTTTTACATATTGTACTGGTGCTATAGATAATTTCTGTACAATGTGTTATTCTCTTTTTCTTTGATTTTCTTGTCCTCTCAGAGGAAGATTAGAGCTGTGTTGTTCCCTCACTCACGTTACAACAGCCAAAGGCCATTGTTTGCCTGTAAACATGCTATTTTGTTTCAGCAGCCTGACACCTTTGCTGAGCACTCTCACAGTCCTGCACAGAAGGGTATTTTGCAAAAGACCTCCTCACTCAGGAATATTCACTGATCACTCTAGTTTTCTGTGAAATAATTTTTATTCCCGGCCTCGATAAACCACGACTGTGGGAGGTGCACTGTGTAGAGCAGCCATGACTCACGCTGGGATAACACAAAGACATCTAAATCCTACTAACCACCCCACCACTGCCTGCTGTGGAGCCCCCTGCACAAAACCACCCCTTAAGAGATGCTTCGAGCTACTACTGTCATTTTATCTGGTCCTTCTTTGTTTTGCAAAACAAACACAGGAATTGGGAAGGGAAGGATTCATCTTTATGCTATTTGAGACTTATTTGTGGGATAAAATAACTGGAATATGTTTCCCCTTTCCACCTGTGTAAATGGAGTTGAAGAATTTAGCACGTGGTGCAATAGATAATGTGTAATTAGCTCAAAAACCACGGTGGTTATTCCAGATTCTGTGGTCTATGAGCAAATCGTATTAATTTGGGCAGGATGAATCAGCTCAGAACTAATGGACTTGACACCGTGACCATCCTCCGAGCAGAACGAAACCCAAAGCTTTTCTTAGGCTTGAAATCTTTGTTAGCTTTTATTAATTAATCAATCAGGACTAGACATGAAAATAACTCTAGAAAGATTTTAATTTTTCTAAATTATTCAAAACTTAGTCACTACTGTAAGTAATGGTTATAGGACAAGAACATCAGTTCCTCTGAGATTTCAAGCCTGATTTTCTGCGTTTATGCCTGAGGATAATTTTATTCTCTTGGCTTCTAGCTTGTCTCCTTACCGTGAAATCACACTTAGGAATTGCAAAAGAGAATCAGCTACATGAGGAAAAAAAAAGAAAGAAATACCTATACACAAACATACCCTTCAGTCAGCTCCTGACTACTGGAATAGACTACCTGTTGGAGTAAAACTAGTGGTAACAATTGATTCACAAATAACAACTGCGTGCAGTATCTAATGCTAACAAGTTGGTCTGTTGAGTCTCTTGGCAATATTAAATCAGTCAGTCAGATGATAAGAGTGATAAGATGAGCCATATGATAATGGAATTTTCCAGATTTGCTACACTCCCTGGGTTTTACCTTCCTTTGTTGCACAACCCCTTCCTTCCCACGTGACTAAAACATGTCCCCCTGCTACCTCACCATCTGGAAAAGGCTAAATACCTGCTTTTTTGCCCAGCAATTAGGAAGTGAAGATGTGGTGGAATAATGTAGATCAAGTAAACAGGTAACAACGGCAGACACTGGTGGCTGGACATGTGTGTGGTAGATTTAATAGAGTATGTAGTGGCCAATCTGCCAGATGCTTTGTATGAAACAATCAGCATGCACAAGTTGTAAGTTCTCCTGCTTAATTGCAGCAACGGTAGCATCAGCACAGGTTAAAACAGTGGCTTTCATTTTACAGTATTAATCAGAAGACAACAATGAAACACATTACAGTAGGCTTTCAATTCCCTGTCTTTGTATTGTGGTTTCATCATTTTCTTCTCTGAAAAGGTTTCATTCAGTCTCTGCCTTTTATATCAAGCCCTGTGAATCATCTGAAGTAAAATACAAACATGGTAATTTGTTATAAAGCTGAGACTGCATGTACATCATCAGTTCTGTTGCAAAATTATGTTGTAAAAGCAGCTGATGATGTTAGTTGTATTTGTTATTTTTTCTTTCTCTTTATGCTTTTGTATATCTGTCCCCAGAAGATCATAAAATTATTCTAATTAGGGATGTCAACTTCTGCCTGAGAACCTGAGGGGGTAATTACATCATTTATATGCAAAATGGGTAATTTTCTCTTTGCTCTTCACCATTCCCTTCTTTCCATTTATTCCTCCATATCTCCACTCTTCAGAGCTGAGCTATTTAATTTTATTCTACTCCATCTGGAATATCTATGCCACTCTTCCATACAGTGTCAGACACAAAAGCAGGAGTTACCTTTAGACTAAATCCTCACAGCTCTTTTTCTCCATGCACTCCTGACTCTATCTAATATTCTTAGGGAGTTTAAGGTCCACCACAGAGACAGTGACTTCTGCCCTATTGTACAGCAGTAACATTTTGCTAAAATAGAAAACATGCAGAAATGTGAAATCAGTTAATTTTTCAAGTTTAAAGGAAGGCTTTCAATCATGGGGGGAATTAGTTCCCAGCAAGAAACCAAAGACTCACTGGTATCTAGGACAATATACCCAGATGAATAAAATATTCACTAACAACATTAGTGTGAGAACTGGCTTTACCATAGTATCACCCAATCCAAACTGACAGTTTTCACACCCGTAATCTTACAGGGCATCTTAATAAGGCACAAAAAAGGCCTAACTCATGAGAAAAGTAATACAATATGGACAAAAAAAGGGTGATCATTTATACAGAGGATTTTTTTTTCAAAGAAGCAAGGGATGCACCTATAGTAAAAGAAGATTTAACCATTAGTCCGAATGTAGATGCTTAGTTCAGTCTTCAGGTTGGTTGGACTCTTGGGCATAACCCAAAGCTGTGGAAGAAACAATATAAAGCCACAACATTAGAGAGTAAATGGTGAAATTCAGGACTGTTCATGCATGTATAAGAGTTAAATAGTAAGTTAAATAAAATCCTTACTCTTGACTTCGGCATATGGTCTCATTTACACCCTAATTCAGGCAGAGACATCTCTTTTAACAATTGGTTCCTAAGAATCATTACCTCAGTCTTTATTTTCTTGGCTTTTTATCTCAGTAAACTGTGAAGATAATTCACAATAAATATCTTTCACTTTAAGCTATTTTAAATTTTACTCAATCTGTTTTAATTTCTGCCTCATTAATTTTTGGCATATGTTTTAAAATCCATTGTCAGAAAGATATTGTACCCTAGGCGGCTATAACCCATTTTTTTCTATATTTTTTTAATGGTGGCAGGCACTCACAAAAATTTTGGTGTGAATTTTGAACAGCTGATTAGACAATGATATTTAGAACCAATAGATAAATAATAAACAAATTCTTCCTTAATAGCACTCAATTTCTGTATTAATTTTCTATGTTCTTCCAAGGTTGAATACAGAGCTTGCAATTTAAATTTAGTATTCATAACTTGGATCATTCGGGTACCTTGCTTATTTAATAGTAATTCACTAAGTTTTTCTTTAGGGAAGACATATTTGTAAATATTAGTAACTGTTTGATGCTTTCTACTCAGGCCTTATTGGAATTATGTAGGGGTTTATTTGAATCAATGAAAATCTGTGATGATAAAGACATAATTCTGACTTAAACAGTGATGACTTTTGCATACATATGCAGATTTTTACTTTCTTTGTACTCATTGCTTTTTTTTCTCCACATATGAAAAATAAAACAATCTATTCTGTCACATTGGAAAACCATTTAGCATTGGCTAAGGTATAATTAAAAAATATATAGTTAATAGAACTCCTTTTATTCATACACACTCTAACTTAATGTCTCTATTATGCCTTCAAGATTGGAAGGGAAATCATAGGCCAAATATTCTTTAAAGCCAGAAAAAAGAGAGTTTGTATTCTGATACTCAAGCATCTAGAGCTTCAGGGTAGCAATTTGGGAGGCCTGTACAACCTAGATAAGTTGCCATGAAAATGCAAAGGCTGTTACAACACTTATTTCCTGGTGGGTTTTGTATGCTTACCTTTCCTTCTTCTTTTCCGACTGCACCTTATTTTATTCTTCTATAGCCAGAAAATTGAAGATATTATAGGGCAGATTGACTACAGCTGGCTATGGTGTACTACAAGAGGAATTCTAGCTGCTTACTCAAAACAGCTTTACGTTTTCACAATGCCAACCAGCACACATTAGGAACATAGAGAGAATCTGTAGTCTTCCAAGGTAGTTGTCCAATAGCACTTATGTTTGCATTGTGCTGAATTCCTGCGGGGTCTGTCTGATCATTAAGATGTTGGATGACTTCTGCTTGATTTCTGCTGGTCTTTACTGATCAGTTTTATCTCATAATTCATGTTGAACAAGTATTAATTTATCCCTATAATTGCACAGAGACTTTTTTCACCTTTAATTCTATAACAACCGTCCTGCATTTTGTGCTCAAACAGTTGCAAAAGTCTCTTTCCAGTGTTTTTTGGGAGAGAAAAAGAATGTACACTGGTTGACTTTCTAAAGATATGTTTATTGAAAGGAGATGTGCTTTATTCTGGCAATAGCCGAGAAGGGGAACACTTGCTTCTTGCAAGCATCTTGAACAATTTAGGGTAAGGGATTTGGGATTATAGTTTTACTATAACTTTTTTATTGTGTGGGGAAGAAGTTCTCACAGAGTGAACCATCACTCATTTGTAGGTGTGAGGATGTGTACACATAGCTTCTAAAGTGACTCACTAAAAATTAATGGTTCTAGTGCACTCCAGTGTGAGGGGCTACTATTCCTCTTTCAGGTGAAGAGTGTGTGCCTGGCTGTTACAAAGCCCAGGTGGACTGGAAGGACCACCAGTGCTGGGAGGCCTCTTTCTCCTTTTCACTTGGATTGATCTCAAATAGGTCGCAGCTTTGTAGCAAAGCTCATGTCCCTCGGAGGCAACAGAGCTGATAAAGTACGGATTGTAGTGGTATAGCTAATAACATCATATATAATCATAGTTTGTTGCAGTTGTTATGTTCTATCCTTTATCCCTTTTAGTTAGAAAAGCCTTTCATCAAGCTCAGATTTTAGAGTCTTGCAGTGTTATTTTTTGCTTATATATAGTTCAGAATACAGTGACTATGACACTTCTGGTAAATAAGGATGACAAGATGTTACATTCTATTTGCAGCCATTTTTTGGGTTTAGTCGTGGCTTTCTAGAGTTATGAGAACTTTTCCTAATGTGATATAAAACAGGGGCATTATGTCTGGTTTTTTCAGCCTTCAAGAGTGCTCTGATCTTCTGAAGGAAATGGATCCATCTGGACCTTGTCTTGCACTCTTTGGAAGAGTGCTTCTGCTATCTTTAAATGGTGTGACCCATGACCCTTGTTATAGACTATCACTCTTTCTTTTATGAACTTGTTTTTATCTCAGTCGCTTTGAGCTCTTCATGTCTTGTTTTTCGGTGAAGGGGCACAGCTGATTGAATTGGTGTAATACATGACCTCCTGCACTTCGGGAACTCAGTGAATTCTTCATTGTTGAATCTTTTTTAAGAGGTATTTCCAGGGCTCATTTTAAATCTAAATTTGGTTCTGTTAGCAGTCATCTCTGTGACAATTTCATTTACTTCACATGCTAATCCATCAGATAACATTGCATCTTTTGCTGCCCCTGAATTCACAACATTCGTTTATTAGTTTTATATTGCAACAAGTGTAAAAATAGATTCGCCTTATTGCTGAACTTTGCCATTTGCATTTCAACCTCCTTACAAATACCAATGTATTGGGGTGATAGCCCTCTTTTTTTTAAAGAGGTCTATAATCTCTGGAAGTAATTATCATTTAGTCATTCTGGAACAATTTGGTTAAATGTTCTCAAACATTTAAAAGTCTTCTGTTTTTGTGTCATGCAAAATGCGACTTGCATGAAAACAACATCTGCATATTTTTCTGAGCAGTTTTTCAGAGTTTGCACATCATTTTTCCTGTGCTATGTTGAAAGCAACGTTAAGTGATGTTGTAGTGAGAATAACACATTTGATGTCTGCTATTGTTCAACACCTTATTAAAGCACTAATTATGATTCTCATCACTAGACATTAAAGTATTTTATAAAGGAATCAAATACCAAAATTGATCAGACATTTCTTATTGATCTATTTTCTATTGATGGGGGGGAGTGGGGTGGATACTTGTGGGGTGTTTTGGGGGATTTGGGTTCTTTGGAGGTTTTGGGCCTGAGGTTTTTTTGTTGGGTTTTTTTGGGGGTTTTGTTTGGGTTTTTTTGGGGTTTTTTTTGGAGGGGTGGGGGGTTGTGTGCGGGAGTGAACACTCTACTTTCTTTCAGGCTGATGTAACCTTTTTTTTCATTTTTTTTCCCTTTATTTTTCTCCGAAGTCATACAAAGAAGTATTTTTTTCTATAACACGGAACTGGCTTAAGTGAGCTGTGCAGATTGGTTCCCTGGTTGTTGGACACCACTGTGATATTTTGAGAATTTAAATAGGTGATATTTGGTTGAAGATGTGCTTCATCGCAGGAGATCAACCCATCTATTAGGTTAGATGAGGATGTGAGATGTTTAAACTCTGTTTGAAAGAGTAGTTCAAAGGATCGTGTAAATATTTTCCTGTTTCAAAGATAGGAGAGGCAAACTATCTGCTGTTATAAATTAAGCCATTACTCGGCCTTGGAAAAAAGTCAAACCTCGTTAACCCCAACTGAGTGTCCTACTGACTATTCCACTTTCTCATTTTGTAGCATCAGGGAGGAGTCATACTGTGGATTTCCCTTTGGAATACAAATTAGCTAAACAAGCCATCATAAATTTTAGAAAAATATATCCTTCATTTTTCTAAGAACTCAACAAGTGAGATATAGAAGTAATTGGAAAACAGGGACAGAGAAGTGATTAATATTGATAATTTTTTGGCTGCTGATACCTGAGACATTAGGATGCCTCTTAGCAATGCAGATGCTGGAAACTACTTTGAAATTACTATTTTATAATTAAACTACTTTAAATTTATTGCTTATTCTTTTGCCAACATGATGCACGGTTCCAAAGGAAACATAATTTAATGATGCATCTGTAGAACTTTCACTTTTACAAAATATTAAAATAGTTGCACACAGAGATGAAAAGCAACTGGTTTTGTCATTATTGTCATTCTGCCAGACTTCCTGAACATTTAGCACAAGTGGTGCTTGCCTTGTAGCTGTTTGTTTAGTATCAGGAGGAGTTTTGGAATTGCTCATGGCATTTAAGAGTTCGATAAAACTAATTTTCAGAGAGATACTTATAATCATGTCTTTACCAGTGCCACGTTATCTTCTGTTGTCAGAGCTGTTCATATTCTAGAATTTTACTTTACTCTATGTATGGATCTGTGTGTGCAAGGCATCATGGTGATAGCTGGGACGGAGGTTATGTATCTGCAAAAATAGTGGATGGTTGCCAGTATGTACACACTCTCTTTGTTGGGTACTCTTCGTTTTTTCTCACCTGCTAAGTTAGCCCTGTGTGAGGGCTTAGACATCAGCTAATGCTACCGGCTGTAACACTGTGCGGTAAGAAATAATTGCTGAATACCATACTTTTGCACAGACTGTGCTCCTCTTGAAATATACAAATTGTAAAGCAACAAAGGAAAAGAACTAACACAGGGAGTGGGACATGAGTAATCTACATCGATGGAGCAGAAATAGAGAGCAGGAGCCTTTATGAAAAACAAAGTCACATAGTAGCTTTTGAGATGTGAGAAAACACTTTGATATCGTACAGATACAGGACCTGTGATACTGGACAGATACAACTAAATAAATAGCACCGACCTACAGAGTATTTCTGCTGGCAATCGTCGAGATTTCTCTACAGAAATGAAAATTTCCTTGGATCAGACTGGTGACCTGTCACTAATGGGGTTGCAGAAGGGCTCCATCCTAGGCCTGATGCTCTTCAACATCTTAATAAATTGCTTGGACACAGGACTGGAAGGGATACTTAAAGTTCACAGACGATACAAAATTGGGAGGGGCTGTTGAATTCCTTGAATGCAGGAAGGCTCTGTAGAGAAAACTCAACAAATTAGAGGACTGGGCGATCTCTAAGCAAATGAAGTTCAAAAAGGGAAAGTGCCAGATTCTGCACCTGGGACGGGGCAACCCTGGATGTATGGACAGACTGGAGAATGAAACGCTGGAAGGCAGTGCTGAGGAAAGGGACCTGCAAGCTCCTGGTCGATGGAAAATTGAATATGAGTTGGCAGTGTGCCCTGGCAGCCAGGAGGGCCAGCTGTGTCCTGGGGGGCAACAGGCACAGCATCGCCAGCCGGGCAAGGGAGGGGATTGTCCCGCTCTGCTCTGCACTGGGGCAGCCTCACCTCAAATATTGTGCACAGTTTTGGTCACCACAATATAAGAAAAATATTAAACTATTAAAGAGCATCCAGAGGAGGGCCATGAGGATGGTCTAAAGTCTGGAGAGAAAGTGTTATGAGGTGTGGCTGAGGGCACTTGGTCTGTTCAGCCTGGAGAAGAGGAGACTGAGGGGACACCTCACTGCAGTTACAACTTCCTTGTGAGGGGAAGAAGAGGGACAGTCACTGATCCCGTCTGTGTGGTGCCCAGTGACAGGATCTGAGGGAATGGCCTGAAACTGTGTCAGAGAAGGTTTAGGTTACATATTAGAAAAAGGTTCTTCCCCAAGAGGTGGTCAGGTGCTGGAATGGGCTCCCCAGGGAAGTGGTCACAGCACCAAGCCTGAGAAAGTTCAAGAAGTGCTTGGACAATACTCTTGGTGCGACTCTTGGGAACGCTGCTGGGCAGGGCTGGGAGCTGGACTTGATGATCCTTACGGATCCCTTCCAATTCAGCATATTCTGTGATTCTGCAAAAATACTCTATAACTGT
Organism: Cnemophilus loriae; assembly: GCA_013397755.1. Taxonomy (NCBI): domain Eukaryota; kingdom Metazoa; phylum Chordata; class Aves; order Passeriformes; family Corvidae; genus Cnemophilus; species Cnemophilus loriae. The sequence continues at coordinate 850,446 of VZTF01002170.1, forward strand.
GATGTATAAGATTCTGTGACCCAAGGAAAATTACGACCTTTTTTACAAATACTAGCTCTCAGTGTTAGGTGGACAAGGAATACTACTGGAATCTGTCCAAAAATATCCCTAAGAGATAGCTTACACAACATAAAGCAACATATTTTAAAAGTCATTTGCACAAATGTTTGGCTAGTGTGTGTGGGAAGATTACATCTGAGACTTGATCCATATTGCATCTGTTTTTTTCATGCAAAGTAAAATTAAACCCACTGGATAATCTGATACTAACAAAAGTCATTTTAAAAACAGAATAATTATTTCTTAAAAGTTCACTAGAATTGTGGAAAGTTAAGAAAACCTCTTTCACATATGGTGTATTTTATATGGGCATACTACTTTCTTCTTTATATGAGAGCTACTTTCTTGGAAATTAGGGCTCTTGATTTAGAGCTTAGACCCAGGAACATGAGCAACTCGATGCCATTCACATTTTTAATTTCAGAATAAGTTTTACTTCTATAATTGCAGTAACTCTCTCCTTTACATGAAAAGGAGTTTCAATAGCAGAGGCTCAAGTATTGAGTTGTCTTCATGTAGGCTAATATGGGGACCTGATTTGCTTGAATTTTTTTTTTTTTT
>VZTF01002170.1:851099-861642 GCA_013397755.1 Cnemophilus loriae
TTTTGCTTGGCTGGTCTGTTTTTCAGCTGGATCTCTCCATCTCAGTGGATACTTACACTGGCAAAATAAAAGGGTTTGTATGGAGCATGAGACAACAGAATAAAATGAACTGTGTTGCTTTGGCTGCCAGTGCCTAATCATGCTTATGGAGGAGATAAAGTGAAATCAGTTGTCTGCAGTGCTTTTAAAACATGCATGCTGTAAGCATGCTGTAAGGTGTATTTTCTTACAGTAGCAAACCGTTAAGGGTCTTTTGCTTTTCATTGTTCACCCCTTCATTTTCACAGAATATAAAATGCAAATTCTACTATTACTAGTATGATTATTATGGCATTTAAGAGCTTAGAAATGTGAACATTCCCTTGTCCTTACAGACATTATTGGAGAATGAAGGCACTAAATGCAAATATAGTCAACATTTTGCTCTGTCGGCAAAAAGTCTCATGCTATACCATTTTCATACTGTACACATTTAATGGATGTTGTGGTTTAGGAATAGTATTCTTCAATTTAGTTTTCCCACTAAAACCACTCCAAACCTTGTGCCACTCAATCACTCCCCCCCTCCTTCTCCCCTCTGGCAGGGTGGAGAGAAGAGCTGGAGACACAAAAGGAAAAGGTCATAGATTGAATAAGAACAATTTACTGGAAACAGCAATGAAATAAGAAAACAAACAGTAACAGTATTTATAACAAAAGCATACAAGAGAGGTGAGTGATCCATTCGCAAATGCTATTTATGCACTATATAGCACAGGATCCCAACAATACCAAACCACCTCCCTGCTAGCTACCCTGACCCAAAGGAACCCCTTCCCCCATTCCCATTAGAAGGCATAAGGTAGTTTAGAATAACCTCTGCATCTTAGCCATACCCCATCCTGGCTACCGCAAAAATTAACTCATTTGTAATCAGAACCAGGACAATGTGATATAAACCTAATTTCACATCATAGAGATCCTGCAATTTAATGTTATTATTCTTGTTTTGTTTTAGGCTATAGGCATGAATGGTGGTTTAAGTAGAAAATGTGTGAGCTGCTGAACTCCATAAGAGGAAGTCATTAAATTCATGGGTAGGAAAAACACATAATTCTAGTTTCTCATTGTTTTTGCGTTTGTCTGACTGCAGTGCTTTATTTCCCGGTCTCCATTACGAATACATGTGAATAATTTGTAAATTAAGCCTGCTTTGTATGTACATTAGCTGACCTTGTCCTGTTAGTCATGTTAGTTATGGCATACAGCTATTACCTGATCCTGATAAGAGACCTGTAAGGAGTTCCATGATGCCTGTAAGCATTCTGTTGAAAACAAGAGTTTAGAAGATGTCCAGAGTTACTGAGTTCTTCAGCAGTGAAGTAGAAATACAGTTCATCTTGCCAGCTGTCTCCTCAAGACCATGCCTCTAGCATGAGTGATAGACTTGTATGCAATATTGAGACATAGTAGAACAGGGAAACAATTAAAAAAATGAAGCATGGCACAGCATCTCTCTTGCAACCTACATTAAATGTGAAATGGGAATATAAATGGAAATAAGATTGATTTTGCACAGTTTACCTTCAAGAAAGCCAAGCTGGGTCTCTGTGGAAATTAATTTGAATATTAAAAGTATGTATATAAGCACTGAACTTTCTCTCATCACCTCGTTCAAGCATAGCTGCTTTGTCTCAGGCCTCCTAGCACTCTGGGTTGCATACATTCTCCTCTTTATCCAGACAGGTTTCCATGAGTGTCTTTGAAGCCTTCAGTAGCAGATTCTGCGGGGAGCAAAAATGAATTTTCAGAATATTTCCAAATATCTGTTAGCCAGAGCACAGTATTCTGGTTGGACAAAAAAAACCCCAAAAAACTAAACAAACAAACAAACAAACAACAAACAAACAAACAAACAAAAAACCACAAAAAAAACCACCCCACACCAACCTTGTTTAATTTCCTGCTGTTCCAGTAGATTCTAGTGCTGTTTGCTATGAAGATGATGGAGTATCATTATTTTGCTAGCTAGTTTTTACTCTGTAATTCTACTGAGCAATGAAGAAAAGTGAAGGAAGTCCTAAGTGCTTTTCTTTTTTGTTTTTAAATAACAAAAATCCTTGTGTTCATTTACATGAATTTCACATCGTAGTAGTAGCACTTACCTTTGACTATTTTTATCCTCTTGGGAGGATTGATGATACTAGTGAAAACTGCTTAATTTTTTTTTTTTAATTCAAAAACCAAGTGACAGGTGGGTGGTCCTATTTGATCATAAAGATTAATGATGTGTGCAAACTCAGAACAGATTTGAATATGATATAAAAATTGACACGTCTGTCTCTAGAAGTGATAATGCTGCTCTAAACTTTTGACAAAGTTCTCTGATTTTCTGAAGTTGACAGTAAAGTATTTTCTTTGTTTTGATCTTTTGGGAATATCTTGTCATTATTTTACCTGTGTGTCTAACTCAGAGTACTTCAAAAATCCCATAAACTCTTTTAAGACACTTGCAGAGTCAGTTTTTGGGGGCTTACAGTCTGTCATTAGAACAGTAAGTGCAAACTCTAAAAAAGGTCTGAGAAAGAGGGAAGATGGTGACTCCAACTCCACATGAAGTTCTGTCACCGTGAGACAGGTTTACTACCCTCAAAGCTGAGGAGGAGCTGGGTGTGCTTTCAAACAAAGTGTCAGGACCAGCTGACTCTGCATGATGACTTAGAGAAGCACAATAAACTGTGTCAAACAGTGACAAAGGATCAAGTTCCCACAAGATAAGCAGACAAAGATGGCAAGAAAGGAGTTAATTTCAGGCCCACACGAAGGCGAAAGGTTTGGAATTAGCATACTGGACAAGACTCCACCATATAGACTGTGGGAGAAGCACAGACAGCAACACCAGGAAGATGCCAGGCTTGGTGATAAAGACCTGGGTAACCTATACAGAAAAATATCCCACCATGGCAAACTTTGAGAAAGGAAGCAGCTGCTTACACACATGCCATCCCAAGTTGTGGGAACAGCACATATGTCCCATGGATATCAGGCATCCTCACCACCAAACAGAACAGGGTGAAGGAGTACCAGAGGAACATCACAGGATTCCACACGGTGATATCTTTGCTTAATCTCTCTCTCTCTCCCACCCTCTTTCTCTTCGGCTCTCCTCCATCCTATTTCTCATACCTACTGTTAAATAAAATCCATAGTTCTGACTTTGGCATATGGTCTTGTTTGCACCCTAATTCAGGCAGACACATCTCTTAATAATTGGTTCCTAACATTGAGAAAAAATAGAAAAGGTGAAAAGGAAGACTGCAGCTCTAGAACCCTATAAAAAAGGAAATAGCACTAGAATTTTATTTTTCTCAAAAAGCAAAATCATGCACAGAAGAATGTAGCATCATTGACTACAGTAGTGGTCTGAAGTCATCTGTAATATTTTTGAGCAGATATCAGACTATCTTGTGCAAGGGAAGCATAAAAGCTCTGTCAAAAGGTGAAATACATAAATAAATAAGAATTTAATCCAGCAAGTCAGCCCCAAAATCTTAAAAAGGTCCTGTGCCGAGATAACCCACCAATTGAAGGTTCTCCACTAATTATCCAGGAAATCATTGCTTGTTCCCTGCAGAGGTCTTGCACCCTCTTTTAATCAATTAACTCCTCCAAAAGTGGGGCAGGTGTCCCCAAAGTTGTCAGCTTTCTTGCAAGTGAATAACAGTCTAGGACATTCGTCAGCCCCTGATCACAAAAAGGGACCTTCTGGATGTGAACTGGCACCGTGACATTGCCTTAGACAGGCAGGGCAAACCTGACTCAAGATGCTCTGCCCTGGAGCCCCAGGGCCAGTGGCTCATCATGCCTGATGGGGCAATCACCATGGCCACCAGTGTAGACACTGCGGTGCAACAGCCCGGCCAGGCAATTTGGCTTCTGAATGATCACTGAGCACTTTTACTCGCTCACACCGTGACTATCTTGAGGTTAAATGAAGGAGATTCCTCTGTAGTTTATCTTCTAGTTATTTATTAGGGTGATGACTATTAATAACAATTTCATTAAACTGCTCTGCTGAAATTGCAGCGAGATGTTGTTATTTTGTGGGATTTGAGTTTATTTAAACACCACGCTCTAGTGTTCCAACTGGCTGCTCATACAGAGCCATAACTAAGATTTGTACACTTTACAGTCTGTGGACTAAGGGAGACCAGGGTGTTTTGCTGATTTGCTGCACTGTTAAGCAAAATATGGTAACCCTACTGGCAAACTTGTCCAGGATTTTCTAATACTAGAGTTTCTGAGCCAATCTGAGCATGCCTGTACCACCAGCTTCATGTCTTCATTTATCTCTAACTTGTTTCCTACACTTCAGAAGCAGAGAAAATACGTCTAATATTTCCATCACCCCTGCCCTGAGTAATAAAAGACTTTTATACTGCTCAGCCCAGATTCTAATCAGCCAGTCTCCAAGGTTAATTTCAATGTGGAGCTGTAAATAGAGTAATACACTGTGTTCAACTAAAGAAAACATTTACAGAAAAATCACCATATGGAGCCTATTCAGAGAGATGATCTAATTATCATAATGCCCCGCAAGCTGATGCAGGAAAGGTTTTAGAGCAGGATGCTTCTTTCTGGTGTTTGCCCTCCCATCCACAGTAAAGGTGAAGTTGTTCTCCGAAACTCTGCGACTGATACATTCTTGCTGTACACGACAAAGTTTGTCATTCGTAATACGTAAGAAGTGTCACTTATAAATGAACTTTAAGTCCCAAGGAAAGTTGGATTAAATAACGAGAAGTATAAGATTGGTGTCTTAGACTGAAGAGGCAATTTTGTTAAAGAAGCTATTTTAAGAGAGAAGGAAGCGGAATGATTCTAACATTACAAGAGACAGCCAGATGTACATCAACATGCCTGATTTTTAACTAATCACTTTAAATCTGTACCTAAATTGTGTTTGCACTTCTTTTCAGGCATTCTCACTCCCCTTTGAATTCTTACAAAGTTTATTTATGACTTAGCCTTCTTACATGGACAACACAAAATACATGACAAACACACAATTATTTTTAGTGTGAGACTATACAAGTCTCTAGGAAACACGATTCACAATATTTGCTACTCACAGAATCACAGAATTTCCTGAGTTGGAAGGGACCCAGAAGGATCATCAAGTCCAACTTTTAAGTGAATGGCACTATTAGCACCATTCTATAACCAATTCAAAAGGTTTTATCATCAAAATTCACTAAGTTATAAGAAACCTTGCTAGCGCAGCCGATCACATAACCTTAATGTAGAGAAAATTAAGGTATAAACATCCACAGTGCCCTTAACCTTATAATACTCAGTTCATTACACCCCACAACATCTGTGCACGAGCACCTCAACCATCATTAAAGTGTAGTGACTCAGAGAGCTCCAAAATACAGTTTGACTATTAATAAGCAGTTTACTCCCTGTTATAAAGGAGAGAGAGACCACTTACTCAACCATGTATGCATATGGATCGTCTGCATAGAACAGAGCCTGGAGCTTTCTGGAGGGTTTTTCTCAACTGTAACTAAGGAGTTCCTTTAGAGATCCTACCAAACTTAGTGATTGCTGGACTATCAAAGCGCTTTATCTGTAATACGTCAACCACGAGTGGAATAACTTTGGCTGAAGAGAAGAAATATCAGTTCAATTCCATAACTAACTTCAATCAATTCCATTTAAAGTCTAATGTTGATTCCGAGTTCAAGTTCTCAGCTAAGCATTTTTTTCAGTCTGTTGGGTCTAAATTCTCAGCTTTTATTGTGGATCAGAGCCTTCAGCTAATTACAGTCATGCACCCGAATATGCTGCTCTGAAGAATATATCGGGCTAAAGAACGTGGAAGATTTAAAGAGCTATAAAATAGCTTTCAATAGCAACCAACACAAATTCTATTGATCGCTGTAAACTCTCATTTTAGTAGTCCATTTTACTCTAAGACCTATGTAAGGTTTTTTCTTAATTATTAGCAACAACAAACTAAGAGAGTTTCAGTCTGAAGCAGAACATCCTTGATTTCAGGAGTACTTCTGAGTATCAGTGTTATGTGGGTGGAAAGATCTGTCCTCAGGAGAGGAAGCTTTCAAGTTAGATAAAGATTTTGCAGAGGTAATTAAATGAATCATCAAAAATGCTCTAACCTCTCACTCGAGATTTTCAAGATAAAGATGTACATGAATATCCGTTTTTTGTTCACTGCAATTCTTTTCAGTCTTATCAGCAGCCTTGGAAAGCAACCTGAGTCAATATTTGATGAAATGTATACATTTTAGTAGATGTGTCCACCAAAGGTGAATGAAAGCAAGCAAGCAAAATTAATGATGGGAAGGGCACAGCTGTCTGATTTATACATGGAAACGGACTTAAGGATATTAACACATATGGCAACAAGTATTCTAATTTCCATCACAAAAAGAGCAAAAGTAACTAGCATAATACAGTAAAGCTTTTAGTAGTGAAAAAAGGATTTTCCAGTACTGGGGAATTTTAGGCTATACAACCTTTGGTGGTCTCAGCTGGGTGTGACGAATCAAAAAAACCTGCTTTCTCTATAATTAAGAATTCTTAAAAGCTCTTTCCCAAAAATATACAATTATGGAAGGAAAGATTTAACATATCTACAATTTTGTAATTATCCTATTTCAAATCACTGCCTTTTCTTTTTTTTTTTGAAACATGTAAATATTAATGCTTCAGTAAAAGCACCTATCATTGATAGATGAAAATATTTACAAGAAGCATTCTTAAGCACGGTCAGTATACTACATACTTTAATTTACATTCATCACTACAGTTTTTTGAAGGAAAACATTTAATTGGTGAGACAAGTAATTTGTTTTTATAGCGACATAGAGAAGTGCTTTGAGATATTTGGATTTTATATAATAACTAAAAAGGGAATAAAACATTGGCAAGAGATGCACAAAATTGCTTTCATCTTTTATTTCCATATTTGCCAGCTTGCTGTGCCCTTTGCAGAGATCATAGTACCCAAATTCTATTTCTCATGTTAGGATGATTCACAGTAGGGAAGCACTTTCCTATATTATTTTCATCAAAAGGAGCTTACATTTGAATATTACCATTAGGCTGCTAATTTACACTTTGGTGAAAGGGTCAGGAGTATTCAATTTTTTTGATGACTTGATATTAGCTTGAAAGAGAATTTTTCATAACTCTTGTAATTTGCCACTGTAGTTTTGCCGTCCAGTGCCGTTGAATTATATATGTTTTATAAAACAAAACTCTGAGAGAATTAATTTTTCAAGGCATTGAGACTTTTGGATTTCAGAATAGCCTCTGTTACTGTTATCAGAATGGAGGGTCTCATATCTCATATTGCATATCAAGCAGCAGCACCTTGGTATACTTGGTATTCAATGTTTATTTCAAATAGAAATGAAAATTAATGAAAGTAATAATACTTTCTATAATAACATTGAGAAGCATACAGACTCTACATACCATAAAGGTATCCTTCAGCACTGTTCCTCCCTCAAAAATAAACTGAAATTCTTAATGGGGTTCATACCACCAGTGGTTTTTCCAAAAGACTGTAAAATATTACTGCCGAGCACTGCCTACTTAAGAATCACCATTCTATTGAATTTGGACACTCTCTCATGAAGAAACCTATTCAGCCAGGAGCTCTTATAAAGTAAGGTCCAAATCCTTTCACTTGATGAATTGATTGATGATGGCAGCTGGTTACCCAGGTCCAGCTCAAGCAAAGAGAGGAGCTGAGTAAATATTTGCTGTCTGTTGAGGGAATTATATCACATGGAAGTGCCATATGTGCTGACACTGAGGATAATGAGAATAAAGTATCATTTTATCTATCACATTGACATCAGGTCAGATCTTCCACCTTTGTAAATTGTCCTAGCTCCACTGGCCATAATGAAGGTATGGAAAATTAGATCGCTTCAGATGATACGGCCCACAAACTCTTTAATCCTGGAGAACATTCATAGTACAAATGGGGGTAATATCTTAATTGGGAATTGTCAGGCCTTTTGTTTGTTTCGCTCAGGTAATTAATTATAGAAGAGCTGTAAGACAACAGTCTTATCACGTGCTCTTTTCAATGTACTTTCACAGGTAAAGAGCTTAATAACACAGTTAAATATAACTTCAATTGCATCTAATAGCCATTTACATTCCTAAGTGACATGAAAGATTGTCTCTTTAGAGTTCACTAAGGTTTGGGTGGGTTCTGCTATGAGTTTTGTTTTTCCTCTTCTAAAACCAGGATGGAATAAGAACGAGGATTGAAAAACAAACAGTGATGCTTAATCAAAAACACAGGATTAATTCCCAGACTGATGTCTTACTTGTTGAAATGGCGTTATAGGAAGACAAACCCAGTCAAACTAGAGAAGAGGCTCCTGAGGTACACAAAAGGTATTTCTGTTATCAGAAACAAAGATGACCTGCTGCTTAAAGTGCAGGCAGCCAGAACTTGGCACATTTCGCTAATGATTTTGCAAAGATTGCAACAGGTCATGTCTTGCTCGCTCGCTACTCACACGGACTATATCTGGACTGAAGAGCTGTGGGCCATTTCTCTTTTGCACCAGCATGTTTTCTCCTACAATATCTGGGTAATATGAAGATGAACCCCACACAGAGAACAGAAAGGGAGACAGAAGTGCCAAAGGATTTTGGTTTTTTCTTCGTGTGAAAGATTCAATATTTGAAAAAAGAGCTGGCAAAGCCTTCAGGCTAGAGTTCATGTTCGTTTTAAAACTGGTTTATCTCCTTTTTTGTTTGTTTTCTTTTTTTTTAAGTGGGAGGTGTGTGGGGACACAGCTGGGTGTGCCTATCTATGCCTGCCTAACATGACCACCACTCTTTTACTTCTATGTCTCTTGGTCCATTTATACTATCCTTTATCTCAAACCCAGCGTGTCATTTCTAACAACCTCTGATTTCTGTCCCTTCCTTCCTTTGCCTTCAACTTCTTCATCTTTCTGTAGCCTTGACCAATTCTCTGCGTTATTCTTCTTCCCTCACCACTCCTCACCCAAATATACAGCTTAACCCTATGACCCAAATCCTAGTGTCTGGCCCATGGAGAAATTGTGGCACGTATTGACTGTTGGATATGTGTCATTTCTTTAATCTTGCCTTCAGGTCTGTACTTCTCTTATGCTGATGACTTTGCAGTCCTCTGTTAAGACATTATATGTGATTAAAAAGCATATAATGCTGCAAGGGACAGCATTATTTGGATTCGCTAGACAGTGGTTGCAGGTGCATTTTTTTCTTTCATTACGCAGAATTGCTCAGTGCTAAAGCGGGACAAATCAACCAAGGAAAAGTGTTCTTGTCTGACTTACCACTGTCAATAACATTGCAGCTCAAGAGGAAATCGTACTAGTGAGAATGACAGCATCCAGAAAGATTAAAAAATTCTGGATGGACTTCTAGGTGGTAGCTGGATCTCATAATTTTGTATTAAGTGACATGCACAAGCAATTTTAATCTCATTTCTAGAATTTCAAAACATGCAATCCTTGATTTTCATGTGTAAAACCTATCCCTCTGTTCAGATCCTGAGTGAGGCACGAGATAAACAGACATACTTCTAGGCGACAGAGACTGAAATGTTACGGGTAATGGCTTCAACATCTCTAGGAAGAAGTTTTGCTCCTTATGGCAAAACTGGATAAAGAGGCTGAGACCACCCAAGTCCACCCGTCCTTCACCTGACTGCAGCTTTGGGCTGGGCCTTAAGGTGCCTAACAGAACCTGAGCTACGATAAAGGTGACACTATTGTTCAATTACCTCTGGTCTAGGGACAAGGGAACAAGACTGAGGCAGGAGAATGTATCCACAAGAAAGCCAAACCCAGCAGCTGTCCTGAAAATCAGCTTGGGCCAGGCTCGGGCTGGGGGAGGCCACAGCCCACAGGCTCATCTGCTGAGGCCACGTTTGCACACACTGCCCCACAGCCAGCAAGGGAGGAGGAGAGATTTGGGGCGGGGGCGTAACCTCTGCTCGCAGGCAGTGAACACCCATCCTCCCTCACACAGACTGGCTCAGCTGTAAACCGCCCCAGCCCGGGAAGGCCACATCCATGGGACATTCCCGTGAGGGGCAGCTGAGGAGGTGCCATAATCCATCAAAGAGCCCCAAAGCGCTCCCCAGACTCATTGCTGAGGCCTTGCAGCAGAGCCCTGCTCCTGATGCAAAGGGATGCAACAGATCCAGAGTCTGTTGCAAGAGACTGTGTCAAACTCGTCCCCTGCCAGGGGAGGTACCTGGGCCTTCCCACTCGGCCCAAGTGTATATCAATGCACTGAGCTCCATGTGTGCGGGGGACCCTCAGCACCGAGAAGCCCCAACGGAGAGCACCCACGGAGCGCCGTTGGGATCCACAGAGCGGTGAGGTTTTCTACTTAATCTGTCTCTGTCACTGTCTTTCTCTCCCCACACCTCTTCTCTATTTCCTTCTCTTTCTCTCTCTCTCTCTGTCTCTCATTTAAATAAAACACATATTATTGACTTTGGCATATG